>CACRXP010000543.1:221952-266142 GCA_902702965.1 Spirometra erinaceieuropaei
GATGACGGCCTTGTAGATCTTCAGTTTGATGTCCAGTTGAAGGCCGTGACAATTCCAAACGGAGGTTTGCAGTCGGCCGAAGGTCTGTCTAGCTTTGGATAGCCGAAGGGCAACCCCGTCGTCAATGTTTGTGCTGCGCGAGAGCATGCTTCCTAGATAGACGAAGTTGTTCACGGTTTGGAGTTGGTTGCCGCTGAGAGGGATCCGAGGAGAGTTGTATTCAGCATTCGGCGATAGTTGGTGCAAGACCACCGTTTTGTCCGTGTCAATTGTCAGGCCGAAATTGTCGCAGACGGCGGCAAAGAGGTTCATGCTCCGTTAAATGTTCACTTCAGTCGTGGTGTTGGGCGCGCAGTCATCGGCGAAGAGCAGGTCGTGGACCGTAGTCGTAGATAGTCGCGTGGGGGCATGCATCCGCCTGTTGTTGAGAAGATGCCATCGATCTCCGGCATCATTCGCCCTGCCCAAACCCCTGCGTCGATCACAGCGACCAGCTCCGCTAACACCACGGTCTCTTGCCTTCCATCCACCGATGGGACGACATCCGATGTCCCGTCATCTCTACTACCATCACCGTCAACGTCCCCACCTCCAGCGGTGTGGACTCGGTCGCAAATTATCCTCAGTGCGGTCGCGCATTCACTTCACACATCGGCCTGGTTAGTCACGTGCGCATCCATCGCACAGCGGCCGACGAACCAGTGCCTGGAGCACCCACATACACTCGCCACATCCATCTTCGCCGTCCACACTGCCCACGTACACTCGCTCATCGCATGGGCCTACTGGGTCACATGCGTATTCATGACAGCGGAATTCACCGCAGTATCGGCACACCTAGTACACCTTGCACACCCACCGTGCCTAGCCCAATCAACACCTCATTGCCCAGCGCACCCACCACCGAAACCGCCTCTGACGCTATCGACTTATCCTGCCCACGCTGCCCCCGCACATTCAGCCACTGCATGGGCCTATTAGGTCGCCTGCGCATTCACGTAAACCTGCAGTAGACCACTGCCGACTATACCACACCATCACACCTTATTCCACCAGCACCTGCACCACACAGTAACATTACCCATCGCCAAATAACGCAAGCACTCACTTGACACCTCTCACTTTAGTGGGAAGTGTGCTTCTGCTGTAGTTGTGGCCCGAGCCTGAGACTATCACGGTGCGCCAAGTGCCATTATTTGGAAGGTGGCCGACTGACGCCGCCACGCAGTCTGCCCAGTTGTCTGTGTTTGTGTGGAGTGACGGGCTGGTGGACTGACAGCCAGACTGCAACGGTTCCTTTACGTGACCTCTGGCACTTTCACGCATGCGATATGTATGCCGCTGATGCCCTGTTGTGTGAAACCCTGATGTTTGTGTTTCGGGGCCAGGTCGTGCACGTGGCGCGCGCAGACGAGTCCACTAGATATGGCAGCCCAGCTGCAGGCGCACGTCACGCCAACTGGGATCCGAGCCGCCTCCCTATTTGTTGTTGTATATAATTGTGGTCAAGTGTTTGTTGTGCACTAGGGGGTGTGGTGGTACACCTAGGTGCGGGTCCGGGCGTGCCAGCCACCTGCGCCCTCCGGTCTTCTGGACTATATCTTGGCACTCTGTTCAAGTGGGGCAGTAGCGGGCGAGGCAGGTGCGGCACGAGTCATCGTGCCTGCTCTCACCTTGCTGTGGAGCACACGGTGGGCATCGTCGGCAACGACTGTCTAACTGTCGTGTCGCGCCTCCACTAAGGTAATATTCCCTATTTGGCATCATGTTTGTTAATTTAGAGGCTTACTTTAGGTACTTGCTGCATAAGTTGACCGACCGACTTGGGTAGTAGACTGGCGCCTCGGTGGGGGAAAATAGAGTGAAATAGACTCTCAGGGCATATTCCCCACCTTTAACATTTTGAAACGTCTGAATCTCTTATGGTGCACTAAAAGCGTGGTTTGGAAAGTTGCCAACTGACGGGATAACTCGGTCCTCTTCAGGATGGAGTCAGCCTGCAATGGCCCCGTCCTAACATGGCCTCTCTTGCACTCTTTCTAATTTGGTATCCGAGCCGTTCCTTCTTCTTTTTGTGGGAACCCAGTCCTCTGTGCGCGGACCAGGAGCGTGAGGCACGCGTAGACGATTTGTTTGGATTGCTTAGTCACTGCTCCTGGCCCCGCCTCCGGTCTTCTTGACTCTTTCTTAACACTGAACGCAGGTGGGTGATAGAGAAGGCGGTGCGGTGGGCGCAGCGCAAGTCTACTAGCCCTATAAACGAACCCACGCGCAATCCATCCTCCCTGCGTCTCATCTGCTGTGGGACACACAATGGGCATCGTCGGAACCGACGACCAAACTGTCAGGTACTTAAATCAGACATCGCTTCTCTCCCTTATGTTCGACAATCACCTCCAGGGCTTGACAATGGTCGTGAACTATGATCTGCCACCCTCCGCCACGGAGTACATTCATCGGGTCGGGCGCACCGGCAGGGCCGGTCTTCCTGGCCACGCCATCACTCTCTGGACAGACGCCGACCTGCCGCACCTGAGCGCGGTTCTAGAGGTGATGAAGCGCAGCGGGGCACCAGTGGACGAGGAACTGCAGCGACTCGTAAGCGTCTGGTGTTCACGCAGGGCCGCCCGGACGCGGACTCGGGTCACGGGCGGGGTGCTGTCGCAACGACGCGGTGAGAGGCGTCTTGCGGCCCGTGTCGTTCGCGGCTCTGGAAAACAGAGAATCAAGTAAGCTCCCATCTCTCCTACGTTCAGAAATGCGGAATTCTTCACCATTTTGTTGATCGTTGAGCTTACTTAGTAGCTTAAGCGTAATTTCCCACGCTGTCATGTTCGTGATAGTCGCCGCGCGTAGTTTTACTGCTTTATAACACTTGTCTTTGCATCCCAGATGAAGATTTCAGAAATTATGAAACACGACTTCTTGGGTCACAATTATGACAGTCGACACACTCACTACTGCCCTTGAACTCACTTTTGTTATTTAGCAGTTTGTTAACTGATCTAAACGCAGCCGCCGCCATCGTTCTCTGTCCAAAGAATTCTGGAATGGTATGTATCGAAACATGGCAGACATTAGGAAAAAATGTAACACCTTTTTAGATGAAAAAGCATAACTAGGTGCTCTTACCACGCTGATTACTTTGAAACATAATTTCACCTTACTTTATGCATAAATTCGTTTATACTGCCTGTAAGAGATATGCTGTCAGACGGTAAAATTGGACTGCAGTAATGGTTGACATAGGGCATTACCGTAGATTACTGGATGAGACATGATATGTTTGCTTTCTGTGACATCTCGAAAACTGGTGGTGACGACCACAATCGGAATAACTATTTAAGTAGTACGTATTCCCACCTTTAGAAGCCTTACCAAAACGACTCGTCTCCCATAGTCATTTTGTTGAATGCCTCATTTTCTTGAAATAGTGCATTTGGAATGAATGATTTTTAGCTTGTAAGCAACCTTATCTTGGACAAATTTTCGTAAGTGTCCTCATTTTTTCTCTCTTTGTGAGCCAGGCATAGAAACTTGTCGATATGACTGAACATATGAGCAGTGGAGCGTCTTAAAAACCTCTTAATTAAGTATCCTTTAGACCGAAACACCCCTTACTGGCAGAGGCGCCAATGAGATGCAAAGTCCTCTTCAGCGCCTGTGTGAAGGACATTCTTGTCAATCGCTTCCAAAAAAATAGTTCGTCAGAAAATGACAGGATACGCATATCCCCTAGTTGTGGAGTGAAACCGTCAATGGCTGTGTAATCTTCCCTGTAAATTTAGCCTTGGTAGGCTCATTTGTTAGATATGTTGGATTTTCGAGTTTCGACGTGTCTTGTACCACGTTCGCTTGTGACGAACTACCACTATTTGCATTGGTTTTTCTGTTTACTCCCCAAAGGAAGTTGCAGCTCTCGAACTAATATACTGTGACTGATGCTACTAATAGGATTATCTCTAGTCTGATCACCTAAAGAAAATAGGAGCAACTTTCCTCCTCAGTTACTGTATCAACTCTCATCTTTATTCGTCTCGACGTATTTTTGCTAGCGAAAAACGGGGGCACAACGCAGCACAACCTCCATACCACGGCGTCTACAGCTTATGCCCTAGAGAGCTACCAATTAGCCAGCAATGCACAACGGTAATGGGGTGGAGGGACAGACATAAGGGCGCAACCCCACACATCCGCCGATTCCGATCATTATAATTTTATTTTTTTTAATCACGTGTCATTGACAGTCCCAACGGCTTCAGGCTCCACGCAGACAGCTGTAATCTTCGATATACAAGAAGACGCTTCACTCTTACTGGCCTAGCCATGCCTGTTATTAATCTAATAACCTTTCAACTAGTCACTGCCTAAGATAACCGATTTATGCACACCCTCAATCCGATTGAGTTGTATCCATGACCAGAAGGTACCCCTAGAGATTACTGCCCGTCTGATTGAAGAAGACATCTTTCAGTACGTCGGGATGGAGTTTCTGCCAGATGAACTCAGTGGAGACATTTCCTCCGAACTTATTCCGCTCTGAGGCTTTTTACAATCCATATTGTCTACGGTACCCATCGCCACAAACATCTGCGTATATCGGGCATCCGTCCGGTCAGTCCTATACGCCAGTGAAAGTTAAACTGTGTGGTAGATGCGCTGGAACAACACAGGGGCCACATCGGATTCTGGTAGGCGTTATTGGATTTGCGCACCATAACAAATGCCAGAATTTCTGGGTGCAGTGGCAGAGCCGGTTGCTGGCAGGCGTCGCGCACACTGGCACCCCTGCCGTCCCCCCACTGTTTTTGTTGCTCAAAAACCTGGTCATTTGCTGTGTGGACCGGGGGGTGTGGAGTGGAACACCGAGGCGCGGGCTCGACCGTGTCATCGACCTGTGCCCTCCCCCGTCTGCGGTCTTCCTGTCTTGACACCGGGTCCCGGTGGGGTGGGAGAGAGTGCGGTAGACGCTGTAAAAGTCCAATGCCACTATAAGCTCACGCACAACTCACGGTGGACATCGTCTAAACCAACGGTCGAACTCTTGTGTTGAGGATGAACAAGAATTGGAGGTCAGACCCCGTTGACTGGGAACTATCTTTCGACTCAGGTACACTGATTCCATGCCGAATGGGACAGTCCGCACTCAACGGTATCTGAGGCTATCCAAGAAAATCGACCAAGGTAGTCTGGACGCGTTTTTCGTCGTCCACCGTGTGAACTCAGTGTTATTGCTAACGAAGAGAATGGGTCTAGTTCGCCAAATTCGCTGCCGCATATCATCACGCGTGAAATGGTACAATTCGCAGCATCATTGAGGCCAGCTGCATCAAGCATGATTACATTCGTACCACGTATAAAATCGGGGCTTTGCGTATGCGTTTAAGACTACGGACAATAGGATCCTTTGAGTGCTCGATTAGCACATCTATGAACCGCTGAACACTTGAAAGCCTGCTCTGGAGCTGAAAGCATTGAGGTAAATAGATACCGTGCTTACACGTCCTCTCCTCGCTTATTTAGTTCCCTCTTACAACTGCCTGACGCCTGCTACCTTTTTGCCCCTTAGGCAGAAGCAACTCCTGCGACCATGGAATCCGCCTCGCGCAAAGATCAGTGAAGTACCCGGTGCCCTGGCTCGTAACATCAAGATGGTCTCCCAGACCAAGAATAGTAACTAACACCTGCCGGGCTTGCCCTTGTGTATAAATCAGCTATGTATGTATGTGTATTAAATAATAGTGAAATAATGACTAGAAAATGGAATTTTCTCAGGTCTGATGGATGCGTTATGGGTCTCTGTTGTTTCTCGGCTGCACCGTTAAGGCAGTCCAGGGTGTGATGGGCAGTCTGAGGGTGAGGGGGGGGCAATTTCTTGCATGCAAAAATGACGGTCGCTGGCGAAGATAATAGCGGCCAATTCAGACCTTTTGGGTAATGTGAAAAGAGGAAGAGGAGTAAACAAACATGAGAAAGCATGTGTTTATCGTCGTCCTTGGTACCATTGCTCTTATCCCCATGGGTTGAGATGTGGAGTTAGGCGTCGCGTAGTTGTGAAGCGGGGCGGATGCGTCGCTGTGGCTAGATGACAGCCATAATGCGTTGTGCCAGAAAGTCGGGGACAGCCAGTTCCGTGCTGAGGAGGCGGTACATTTCTTCGCGGTAGGTGTAGCTTTGGGGCACCCACTCGAATTTCGTCTTCTTCCTTCGTCCTCTCCTGTCTGTTTCTTCATCCTCATCGCTGGCCGCGTTCTCGCGTCCCTCATTCTCCTGCTCATTTCCCTCTCCTGATTGCCTGTGCTCTTCGCCGTCATGATTACCCTGTGCGCTAGT
This sequence comes from Spirometra erinaceieuropaei, assembly GCA_902702965.1. Lineage (NCBI taxonomy): Eukaryota > Metazoa > Platyhelminthes > Cestoda > Diphyllobothriidea > Diphyllobothriidae > Spirometra > Spirometra erinaceieuropaei. The sequence goes on from CACRXP010000543.1 coordinate 228,286, forward strand.
GTTCCCCCCGTTGTCGTCCCCGTCACTAGCTCCATCTGACTCCCTTAATTGCTCCAATTGTCGCAGGTTTATTACCTAGTGAAAACAGGAAATATTTAGTGAAGATCGGTTTTCCGTTCCAAACTGACCGTAATCAATGGTTTACAGATCGGACGACTCAGTCTACGACGGTGGCATTGGTTCTCCGTGGTTTAACAAAATTGGCTGGAACGCTGGACTTATTTTGTATTCGAGATTGCTCATCGTAATCTGTTTGAGTCTGCTCGACATTAAAGGTGGACAAAAGTTAGCAGAAAACATTTAGCCAGAACCTATCCAGAACATCCGATCGCTGAGACGCTGGTCTTGTTCGTCGATGTTCCCCACCGCACCTGGGCCCACTATTAGAGACCGAATACGATATGAAGATGTGGTTGTTTGACAACCACATACCCGATGTTTTGCAGGCTGTCTCGGCTGTCAGTTCGCTAGCTTCCATTGCAGGTGTCCATACCTAACTGACAACGGTTTAGCAACCTCGTCTGTCAGCACCCAGGCGTCTTACACACGCACTTACTGCGTACCGTCGTTTCAAAGTTGTGCGGCTGTGCAAGCCAGAAAGTTTTGCGTTAAATGGTCAATTGCGAATGGGGAAACCATGACTGCCGGTCACCATCCCTCACGAGGACTTCCGTCTCGCCTCTAGTGCCGAGTGAGTTTGAAGTTGACGACTGGTGTTGCTCATCATCGCTGACCTGTGTCCGATTATCCGCGTTCTGAGTCGCCTTTTAGCTACCAACACCGTCATTTTGCCCGAAACCGCATCGCTTATGGTAAAAGACCCTCAACGCGTAGTGTCACAGAAAGTCTCCAGTGATTGTCTCGGGTCTGTGTCCGGTCCGGACGTGTTAGGCGGATAGCCACTTCATAGACGTCCAGCCGGAATCTGCTCTACATTTGGCTAGGATTCACCTCGGATTTGCCAGTCAGTGTAGTTGTCCAGTAGTCATCTTGGATGAGTGCTCTTTAAAAGCGTTAAAATTCCACAACTGTTATCTCTGGCTGTTCAGCAGCCCGTCTAAACAACCTAATACAGGAACCTCGTAAAACTCCAAAATTTATCAGGAAACCGATGTCCTGGATACCTTGGTTTTGGGGACATTTCAGTCCTTACGACAAACGGGAATATGGCGAAGCGGTGCTTCGTGCCAATTGGTGTTCGGATCGCACGCGGGCCCGAGAAAACCGTCTGACACCTGCTGGTGGGGGAAAAATACCTACTGCCTCAGAATGGCATGTTAGAAGTGGTAGAAAAAGTTAGAGGCGTGGACTTCTAACTAACAGGTCGCGAGTTCGAGCCTCGGGTGTTCCACACTTCGGGGTTGGGTATGACTGGCTGACGACGGCCAACAAGCCAGAAATGGCCATTCCAGTCTCCCTTTTGTTTGTCGGTAATACTATCCTGCCGGTAGAAAAAGTACTAAGGACGAGAGTGGCCAACTACACAACAGTGGGAAAAAGTGGCAATAGTTTACAAGTCGCCGAGACGGGCTCAGACCTGAATAAGGCCTAAAAGAGTGACAACCGCGAGTTTCTGGGGCCGTGGTTCTCTCTCTCTCTCTCCTGGAATTGGGAATTTAATGCAACGACCTATACAGGTTGTGTGGCGTTAGAACTGCCTGGGCAGTCGACAAACGAGGCCGCAAAAAGACTCGTCAACTAAGGACACCTGCAGCCGATGCTCTACCGGTGACTCAAATCCGGCCTGTCAATCACTGGGTATGCGGCTGCGCGACAACTGCGTTCCATAAATCAAGCATCTGTGTTTCACCCCCTCGATCTCTAAGACTGGATTATGAATTCTAAGGGAATACGTGCAATGGTTCGCCGATAGAATAACTTTCTATGAGGGAATGTTTTGATTCGTCGAGCACTTACCACTTTTCGAGTCCCGTTTAGACGGACCGTCGACAGTCCGTGGCTGGGGATTTAAATTATCACAACAGCGCCACAGAATAAATGCAGTTGAACGGACCAATACGGTAGCATATACTTGTAGAAGCAATCTATTTTGTAACAGAATTAAAACGTACTCAACGAAGGCTGTTTCGGTAAGGCCCCAAATATCTTGCCGTTCTCTCTCACTGAAGACGTCGGCATGGCACAGGCATCCAGATGACAGTGTCATGACAATAAAGGTATAAGAGTTAACTAGAGAGGCAGGTGTACAGAGTGCATATGCCACGTATAATCTTGGCCACGGATAGACAATTCGTGGGCAAGTCAAAGGGCAAGGGTAGGGGAACGGAGCGCATTAGGACAGAAAAGTCCCCGAGGGTGGGAACATGGCCTCAAACGCCAGTTTGGAAAGTAGCTTTAATAGAAACCGATATCTAGATGCGGCAAGAACTACCAAAGCTCATCTTCGGGAAAAACTGACAAAGTGGACACTTATTGGGACCGTACCCCTCACACTTACGGGCGACCTCCCTCTGAACTGACAATGACCGAGTTCGTACTACAGCCGTCTGCGGCGACGGCTAACAAGTATCGCTTTTCACGACGTGACGTGGATCCCGTCACATTTATGAGACTGCTTTCACCGTAGATTTTCTAGTCTCATATGTGTCCACTTCTTCGTAAGCCAAACCGCAGGTAGTTCGTAATCAGAAGTCTACTTGCTTAAATAATGACTGACTTCATAGCTCTTTGGCAGTAATTCTAGTATCCGAATCAATTAAGAGGGGAAGGGGTGAGGAGTTCAGCCGAATATAAATAAAAAACGGCAAAATCATCACACCTCTATTCCCGTTTATATGGGGTCATATGGGATTAAAAAATTCGAAGCCGGTAAACGAACGTTTTCAATTACTCATCATCTGACCGCTGGAACAAGATGCGTGACGGTAGGAAAATTAAAGTTGAAAAATAACCAATAGGCATTGGTGATGGGGGTGAGCTGAGGGTGTTTAGACATGTTCGAACAGGGTAAAGGAATTACAGACTTGTTTTGCGAAGGCACAGGGGGAGGAGAGAGTGTGCCAGTGAGTTATGTTTGTGGTCCGCCCCTGTAACGTGACGTGGTAGCATGTGGGTACGAATAAGTTCTTACAGCAACGAAAGACGTATATAACCCGCCGCCGGACACTCCCTCTCCACTGGCCCATTGACAGGACTAGACCGTAATCCCTCTCCCCTGCCTGGGCACCCTTTGCCCCATCACTATTGTTCATTGGTTGCTTTCCACCCTTCGCTGCCACACAGTGACGTAAAATACTGCACCGGTCTGATGGTGGACAATTGAAAACGCACGTTTCCCGGCTTTGCCTTCTTCAGTGCTTATGCGGTATCTTCAAAAAGTGGGGAAAATTGTACAGTTGACATACGCGAGTGCGAGGATTAAGGATGGAGGCGAGCAGAGCCATGTAGGGTGAGTAGATCCGAGCCCGCGTGCGCCCCCAATCCACTTCGCGGTCCTGACCCTGCGTCTGTGACTCCTGGGGAGGGTCATCGCTGCTAACAAGAGTGGCTATCAGTCCAGAAGCCTCCGTGGCTGGACCGCTCTCTTCCTCACAGCGCTTCTTAGACGGTGAAGGCTCTCGTGCACTAAACAATTCAAAAATGAATCATGGTGGCGGCGGCGGCGATTATGATGGTGGTTGTTGTGGTCGTGGAGGAAGCCATGGTGGAATAAATTGCAATAGTGCTGATTTCTGACCCTTCAGGGATAGTTTCCTGCATCCTCCCGATTATTTTTTACTTGCGTAAAGGCGGGAGGCAATGTCATCCACTGAGTAATAAAAGGTTTTTCTACTTTCTTTTCCCACTAACAACTTTGCCCCAAGCATTTGTAATTTCCTAATCGGCGAGGTTTTTAAGCAAGGGAAAACGGATAAATGTGTTTTATTCAACTTACTCGAGTTCAGGCTCTCGTCTCTTACTCATTGCGTTGGGCGCCTGTGAACCCAAAGAGGACGAAGCAGAGTCGGAGGAAAGGGTTGCAGCGTCTGGCGTAGAGATACGGTTTGCTGAGTCAAGAGTCCTGTCGGGTTCATCCGTGGCCTCTGCCACCTTGTGGTCAATTTCATCTATTCTAATTGGTTCTTCGTTAATACGCCGCAAATGGTCTCCGTTTGTGAAAACGGCCTTTACAGGGGCGTCAACCGATGCCGTCTGCTTTCTATCTCCCTCCTCTTCCTCGTCGTCCGACACTTCCACGTGCCGGCCGAGAACAGGGGGACCCCCTCGACGTGTATTGATGATGCGACGAAGGATGCGCCGGATGGCGCGTGAAGCCAGTCGCTCCAGCCGTTCTACTGACCTCTCTGGAACTGTCAGCAATCAAAAGTGGCATACACTTCTGAGATATATGTATGCGCAAAAACTGAAAAGCTAACGGTGCCGGCACATGGGGGTTTACGGGTCATGAGCATAGGGGCTAAATCTTAGAACCGAGGGGCAGGGCCTCCGCGATTGGCAAAAACATAATCCACCTACAGGACCGCATGAGTCTTTCTGCAGAGCCTTAAAAACGCCTTTAGAGTACGAATTCCGACGTTTGAAGCAGGCTGTTGGCTCAGAGACTGTAGTTGAGTGGGAGACTTAGACGGCGGTGGCGGAGTCTGCATCTACCGCTCAAACTTCAAAGACGTGTTACTATTTTACGTAAGTAAGAGGACCGGACAAGCAATGACAGCGTATGTTTGTCCCAGTTGACCGGCTTGTACATCTGGACAAACAAAACTACAACAAGGGGTGCTGCACATACAGTGAGTGATCGACCTCGTGAAACATTAGCCGAAACTCTGAAATGCGTTTTCGATTAGGCAAGATTACTTAGGTGGGGTTCCAATACTTATTGCCATGCGGCATAATTCTATGATATTCGGACTCGCCAGGATGCTGGCTTTTGAATGCACTTCTCTTTGATCTTCCGTAAAGGCTGCACTTCTTACAAAATGACTACTTAAGTAGCGTGCATTTTCACATTGGTTTTCGATGGCCTTATAAATTCAAACACAGTTTGCAGAAAACATGCACAAAAACGTGCTTCCCCTTACTCACTTGGTAGCAAATCGCGTCGTCCTTGCATTTTATGCTCGAAGAGTGTCGCGCGGTTTTAAAAAAGTTTTTAAGTATGAGATTTTTAAGACTGCAATGTTCAGGCGTGCAACATCATATTTGCCCGTTTATTAATGCCCCTCATGACGCATGCAACATTGTTCACATCCACTGCAAGATTTTATAAACACTACATGTCTTCTTAAAGGCACAGTATAATATCTGACTTTTCTTACGCGAGAAATATGCATTTTGTGGACCAAAATAGCTAAAGGTTAATGCGAGGGCTGATCTGGCTCAAAATTATTCGGGAATGGGAAAACTGCCAAAACCTAAAATATACCCTTTCTTCGAGCATAAAATGTGGAGGGCACGCAGCGCAAAGTCCGAGAACAAAGTGAACGAGTGGATGGAATGCCTTGACAATGCTTGTCCCACGACTTTAACTCCCCTGCTCCTACTGCTCCAGCAACACCATGCGCGCATGCGTACACACACGCTCCGCGAGAAGTTAATTAATTGCCATTAGCAGACACAGAGATTGATGGAAGGTAGGCGATTGCGTTTTCTATTTTTTACCTCCTTATTTCGGTTACGTTTTGCATCTTTCAGTCGACGAGGCACAGGTGAGAAAAACGCATACACAGCACCCGCAGGCAAACCGCGGAGTCCAAAGGCATTTTTCGAAACTTAAAACAGACGCCCCTTTGTAAATCTCAGCATCAGTATTACCAGTAATAGTAGTAATACTAGTAGCAGTAGCAGTAGTAGTAGCAGTAGTAGCAGTAGTAGTGGTAGTAGCAGTAGTAGTGGTAGTAGCAGTAGTAGTAGTAGTAGTAGTAGTAGTAGTAGTAGTAGTAGTAGTAGTAGTAGTAGTAGTAGTAGTAGTAGTAGTAGTAGTAGTAGTAGTAGTAGTAGTAGTAGTAGTAGTAGTAGTAGTAGTAGTAGTAGTAGTAGTAGTAGTAGTAGTAGTAGTAGTACGAATAGGAGGCCGATGGTGTTTGGCGAGGATATACGCCTTGTAAGAGTGACAGGCCCTTTCAAAAGCCTATTACATGTGTCGGTCGCTCCGTACGGCCCTTTACTAGCATGAAATGTTAGTCTTTAACTCCTTGAAACCATGCTCTTCTAAGCGGCCACACTGCGGCGACCACTACCGGCGACGGGCTAAACCAAGTATGGATACCCGATGTGCTTGTATCTCCAAGCCACTCCTTACGGAGAAATCGCAAATTATGAAGCACTGGACTGATCACTGAGCCGTCCTCAGCTGCCCATCCAGGATCTCCGACGCCGGTATCGACCGGTCCCCCAAGGCGGATACGAAAAACCACCTGGACCTGCCTTCTTCCTGCCAGAAACTATCAGGGCCTTGCAACAACTCCTCACTAGGAAAGCACCGGTATCCGATGCGATCCCGACCGAAGTCTACAAGCACCACGGATCCCGACTGATGGGCAACGATGTTCCAGGAGATACAATACGCCGGCAGGTAAAGACAGCACTGAACAAAGCACGCATGCGTTAAGGCAATCTTCAGGAGAGATACTGAAACAACGTCAAAAGTAGAGATACTACTGGAGACCACTCTGAAGTTTGAGACTTGGCGTCTTCAACCAAGAAATTCATGATATGCGAGAATAAATGGCCAACTGGCGCGATGCTATACCAGAGATACAGTGGTAGGAGGTTAACACTGTTTAATCACTAACCACAGCTCCGTGTAAGAAATCAAACATTAAAAGGCATGCCATAGTAAACATTCAGACAAAGAAAATCGCCCTTTGGAAAGGTTAGAAAGGATTCCAACACTTACGGGGATCGATTTTGATGGCGTTTTTTCCAGGTGGTATTAGAGAAGCGAAACTAACGCTGAGGAGGCTGTAGGCAGAGGTCTTGTTCTTGGAAGTCCGAGTAATTTTCATAAACTGAAGCGAGGCAGATAAGTCTGGTTTTACTGTTATAATAGGTGCAGTCTAATAGCTTGGTAGTCTGATGACAATTCCATGACACAGAGCCAGTTCACTGTGATGAGCCAATGTTGAAGAGAACGAGGGTGACAAAAGTCTCTATGTTGCACTGTCCTCCACGGCACGGCGATGAATATGCTCATCAGAACGGACAGACAGACTTACAGGAATAGATCGGCATAGACTATGGGAGCCCAAAGGAAGGTGCGTTAGCAACTACGGGACCCTAAGAAGGACCCCATAGTTTGCAGGTTCAAAGAGATAAAATCAAACCAAGGGGAGATAGGCCTACCTTGCGCGGTCCTCGCACACCACAATTCAACTGATGAGTATATGAATTACTAAGCCATAAAAGTATTGACAAGGTAGGTTTTCAGCTAGCTCCATACTTCGGTCCTTGTGACTGCTGGCAGAGCCTTGACAGTTTTTTAATTTGGCTGTATCATAAACTTCACGCGTAGGATATCCGAATGAGTGAAATCTTTCCGAGAATTCCGGGACCAACCCGTGTGTGGCACACGAGAGATGGGGAAGAATGTCTAGCCAGACCCTTTGCCAAATCCTATTTCGAACCTAATCTTTTTACTAGAGTATGATGGCTGTGGGAAGAACTAAGTCGAAGCTGTGTTAAACGCAAGTTCCCATTTCTACCCATAGTGGTGGTGATTCTCGGAGATTTAAGGAGGAAAATTGTCGGTGGCGCTAATGGTGGTATTGTTTGAGGCGATGATGGCGATGGTGATGAGGAGTAGGGAGGAGGAAGAGGAGAAGGATGATGCTCATCATCATCTCCATCATCATGACTGCAGTTTCGGCCCTTTAAACGCCGTAATAGCTTGACAGTAAACCAATTACTCACCCTGTCATTCACGGGGGCAATCATGAATCCGTTTACTTTAAGCAGTCTAAGAATGGCGCCTAGCTGAGCTTGTGAAGTGATTGCCGAACCCACGTAAATCCGATCGTACATGGGCCATACGCTCGATGTTGCGGGCAAAGGCGATGTTGTAGCATGATGGAATTGGGGCACTTCTCTTGTCTGGGTTGTCGCGGGTGGAAAAGGCACTTCAATTAATGGTGGCATTTCTATTATAATATCTCCACTGCAATTTATTACGGGTTCATGGTCGACTATTTCATCATCTCCGACGTTGTCATCATCTTCCTGATCGTCTCCATCTGATTCGGAGGTCTGAGATTCCCCGTCTTCCCTTGGGTTTTGAGTTTCAGATGATTGCTGGCGGATCTCTTCCGAGAAATCAGGAAGACCAGGACTAGGTGCGCTAAGGATAGGACTGAGGGATGGAAGACGGTCTGTGGTAGTCGTTTCCACGAACACTGCTGGGGAGCTTATCTGGGGACTGATGGGAACCAAAGAGAAAATGTTGCCAAGGATAAAGTGCGGTGGGCAGAAGTCGCATTCGTATACGGCGTCCGAGGTAGCCATGAATTCTGCAAGACGTGACTTGGCGAAGGCAAAGTTAGAGGCCGACACCTCTATCCCGTGATTGACGCCATTTGAACCTATGCCAAAATGGATAACAGGCAAACCCGTGAGGTGAAGTTAGTTATCGAAAAAAACAGTCGAAAGTTCTACAACAGTCCCCAAAAATGTGTTGCAGAAGGGATGAGATGACTAGAAATCAAAGGAGTACTCTATGAGATTGACAAGAAGTGCAATATAAAATAGCTATGATGTAGGCGTAATGTTGTAACGGTCAATATATCCCCTCCCGATGAGATATCTAAAGATGTAAAGTTAGCTAGTTAATACATCCAGACACAAAGAAAGATGTGGCGCTATTAAGGCTCGCGCAGCTGTACTGTCAAAATAATGGCTCAATTAAAACTGTCCACCTGAGTTTCCCATGCCAGCGAAACATCAGAGAGCAACATGAAACAATAAAATTGTTTTTATTTTTGAGGTCATTAATCCGAATGGTAAGCTGCCAAATAATCCGTAACCCTCACGCCCTCATGCAGTTAACAGGACCCAGCCGGTCATATTCGATCAGGAAGCATGAGACAAAATGGCTAAGTATAAAATACATCAAGTTAGTATACAGGTGTTGGGTCGACAAAAATCACTTTGGTTCAATTACAGCATGGTACTGATTTACTTCAGAATTTCAAAAGCTGTCAAATCTTGGGTCATGTGAGCGAAATAAAGACACGATTCTGAACGATTACTGTCATAAGACACTTACAGAATATTACGAAGCGGTGGCTGAGAAGTCACAAAGGACAAGAGCAAATAAATCCTCCAGGTGAGCTGTGCTAATAAGCAGTAACCTTAGTTACTATACCCCTAATAACAATTCGGACTCAAGTCGACCTCGAGTCTACGAATTCGGCTGCCTACAGGCACACTAAATTCGAGTTAGAAAATTTGTCGAAAAAGTACGGCGTGATGACTCCGGCAGTTTGAAGTCCTTGATACGTAGGGGTAACTACTTGCGGCAAGACTGAATACGATATGTTTTAAGAAGTCAGAACTGGCTCATGCCATCTGTCAATAGGTCTGTAAATTTCAAAAGAAGAATGAATAAGAGGCAATTTGGAGGTTCGTTGTGGGTACAGCCAACCTGGCAATTCACCGTATCTCGCCCGTATCTGACATGGCAGTACCATTTTTTTGCCCCCCCCCCGCCCCTCCCCATCCTATATAGGATGCATTTGCATAGGCGTCAAACGAAAATAAGATATCAAGGCGATATCCTTTCAGCAGTCAAAATCGAGGTCCATTCGACGTCCCTATCTCGATGAATCGATATATACCCAATATCGAGAAGATTTACCCTTGCTATTGGGTTTTTGGATCAGGCTAACGATTAAATTTACATATAAGTATGTTGAACAGGACGGAAGAAACGCTGAAGCTCGGTGCGCGCATACCCAGCACAAGGCCGAACATTGTACTCAAAAAGCCAGTTCCACTGCCAATGTTGAGAACTGAAATCCCAGGTCTCAGTTTCATTTCTCGAAGAACGGTGCAGTATATGCTTGGAGAGGATAAATGCAAATTTCCGGACCTCCATGCGGAATCGCTGTATATGCGATCTTTTGGTTTTGTTGAATAGAACCCTCTATCTACAAGTCGCAAAATGCGTTCGAGATCTTTTGGGAGTTCACATGTTTCCATCAAACTATCAACCAGACTTTGATTGTCCTTAAAACAGCTGACACTCCCACCCATTTTTGAGTAATTGAAGCCTCAACCACCAATCATAAACGAGGTTCGGATTTCAGTGGCTTAACTTGGCGAAGGTCTATCTTATTCCGTTGCATGATGACAGCCAAACAGAACTTCCACCTCCCGTTTTGTTCTAGTCAGAAATTCTCAGAGGATGTATATTTCCTTAGACATCACACTGAAAAGAATGGCAACTTAGGTAGATCAACCACATGGACAATCATAAGTTGATCGTACAATGGATTGCATTTCGCTATTTTCTACTTGCAGACTAAATGGCAATCTCTTTACTGTTCCCACGGCGTTTGACTTTTACATATGAATCCGAAAATCAGGTTTGGCTGACTGATCTACTGTGTTAGGAAATTAACTCTGTAAAAGCTCCTCCCCTACAAAAATGCGATTATCACAACAAGGAAACAATGCCGTCTTAGATTATTTCAAATTTATCTGATATTTTAATGGCGGCAGCCGGTGGTCTGTAGCTCTTTTACATCTGTTTACCTCAATTTCCTCGTAATTTTCCTTATACCCAGTTCGCTATCATCAAAAGGGACCAAACACTGACGATGCCAGGAGTTTATGAAGTTGGTCAGAATTCTCGTGAGTTGCTGCATGACTTGTTCATTTTGTTTGTAGCCATACCTCCCTGTAAACATGCATGTTGTCTCTAGAATATTTCATCCTCTTCGACAGCCGAGGTTTCTACAACCCTTGAATTCGAATAGTCTTGCAACGTCTTCTTGCAGTTATCGGAGAACTCCAAGATTTCTGACTACCAATCAAGGCGCTCAACCGTGCAACAAATACTATGACAAACTGTTGGTGATTTTTCGGCGAACAGACGCGCCCTGGTTTATTTTTCTGCCTCTATCGTTCGAAAACTTTGGCGGCAGCCTCTGCTCCGCCGATTCTTCACTGGATCACAAGACCGGACCGTTGCCGGCATCCACCTCTACCACCTCCTTGGCCATTCTGTTAACTGCCACAAGGAAAATCAGCCTTATGATTTGAGTATTAAAGTTTTCACTCCGGCAACTATTCATAGCAGCAATCTTGTTCGACATAGCTTATTATCTTACGGGTAGCATGCAATCTTGCCGATGTCTTCCAGATCATTTTTTAAGCTGCCCTTATTGTGATGTGTTCGGCTCCAAAGCCCGACGCGGTGGGCACAATCAACCTCGTTATTTACTTTATCTTGCGCTGTTTGCCTCGGCAGTACCATTTCTCCGCTCCCTCCTTCCCCCCCCCCTCTTTCACTAGACAATTGTATTTTGTAGATCAGGCCGAACAGACATTGACTGACAGAGGCGCGAGTGATTTCTTGGGCCAATCACTCATTTGCCGTCATCTGCATTGGCAAAGAAAGCTCTTACATGCACCTCTCAAATTTCGGGCGGCTTAGGGCACTAAAATCCTTATACCAGACCGTCTAACCCTATATTTTGCTAAAAGGAATCCACATTAGCCCGCTTCGTCGTGGTGGCATCAGTCCATCGCCCTTAGATTCCGATGGCATCATCTCCAAGAGCAACGAGCTCCAGTATCATATTTTCCGACCACCTCGATGATTCTGACTGCATGCAAATGTCGGTTATGTCGGCTGCAACTTTAGCATTTTCGCAAGTCCACGTAATTTTACCAACCCCGACAGCTGTGCTATTAAAGGCATACGCAGACCTCCATGAGTTTCCAGTGGCCTTCACTGTACTGTCCGAGCGATCAACAAATACCATACGCCGTAGGCGCTATGTACAGCCTATTATGGATACCGGGTACCATTAAACTCATAAGACAACCACAACGACATCTACCGACCCCGTACCGCAACAGAGTTAGCAAAATACTCGATCGATTTCTTCAAGCCAGCATCATCCTCTTTGTTCCCTTGGGTGCCGTCCATAACACAAGCTCCAAAGAAAGATGGCGCACTCCTCCTCTGTACTGATGATCACGGTCTGAATTCCGTCATATCATGCGCGGTCCTGACAGCTGTCTTGCTCCTGGAGACTTTTTCCAGTCAGAAGTCTCAGCGAGCCCTTGAGGGCATCCACTCAAACTTGGCTTATTGGGGCGATAAAATAATTCGACTGTCGTACCGGACGATGTTCACCGGGTGCTCCACAGCAAGGTTAAGTAGGGACGCGACTTGCACGTGTGTTAGTTTACAGTGTGGGTGGACTTGCACGGCACACATCGCACTCTCTCCTCACCCAACCGGACTCGCCATCAAGACGTAGTCAAGAAGGCCGGACGTGAGAGAGGGAGCATTTGGCTGGTACGGATGGACCCGCACCTGGGCTTACCATAAAAATCCCTGGTCCACAACAAACACTTGACCAGAACTTTAATTACCGGCAATATTTGGTCGGAAGGAGGAGAATGGCACAAGTCACTAGGCAGCCATTCACACGGCCTGCATACCCAGCGGGAGCGCAAGCGCGTCCACCGACAGGGAATTAGGTGCCAGAGAACTGCCAGAACACATAAGGCGGCGAGGACCATCGTCTGTTGAAGTGTGGCGTCGCATACACACACAATCCTGGGGTGACATACTCCTGGGACTCTGATAAGCTATGCTCTTCCTATTGGCCTCAGCTAGGTGACCGTCTCGAATGGCGGGCTAAAGCAGATGAGGGTAATCGGTGCTGTGTGTTTCCCCACCCGATAATTCTGTTCCATTCCGCCCCCTCCCTTCCTCGCGTCCCATCCTTCTCTCTATACCTTATCCCTTTCACTTCAAAACTGCCCACGGAGGAAGCAACATGCACGGCCTTCTAACCAACACATTCTTCCGCCTCCCCATGCCGAAGAAGGCGACCCGGTTGTACCCCCAAAAGCGACGCAGAAAGCTGCTGGACAGCGTTCTTTTCCAGAGACGAGATCGACATGACGTGTTGGTGACCAAGACCGTCTGCTGTGCCGGCAGCTGGACGAATCGCTGCCTCGTCATCTATAAGGCAAGGCTCCGACTACAACCCCGCAGGAGACTATAAGGTATGCGACCGCAAGATAAGTTAAATACTGCTTTGTTGAATCTATCAGCCCACCGATTACATTTCAGCAATGGATTACTCCAGTACCTGGACGTACTGTCGACCCAGACGACAGTATCACCGTGGGGATTCCATGGTGTCAACTGCGGAACGCTTTCCACACCACCATCATCATAATCACCACCACAGTAGAAGTCCTTGGTAGCTCATATCGCCACCATCAGGGCCGGTTTGACGATCGCGACGCAGACATCAGCAACCTGCCCGCCGAATGACACAGGCTGCACAAAGCTCCCGTTAACCACTGGACCGACGTAAACAAGACGGTCTTCTCTTGATCTCATCGCCTGGTGAAGCGACGGCTGCCTGGGATGCAGGATGCCTGGACTGCTCGCGGTGCGGAGGAAATCCAGGGGTGGGTTGGTCGCAAAGAATCAAGGAGTTTTTTATCAATCAAGACGATCTACGTCCCTGCAACCAAAGGAATCGCGCAGCTTCGCAGCTACGATGGAAAAACACTTCTGTGAGAGAAACTGAAGATTATGAAGCGTTGGGCCGAGCGCTTCAGAAGCGTCCTAAGCCGTCCATCCGTAGTCTCCGACATCGCCATCTAAAGCCCCCACCCCAAGTTCGAGTGAACGATGAGCAGGATCCCTCGCCTTCATTACCAAGAACAATTCGAGGCTTGCAGCAACTCTCCAGCGGAAAAGCATTGCGATTCCGGAGGACGTCCACAAGCACGACGGCCTCCACCTGACAGATGACCTTACAATGCTATTCTAGGAGACGTAGTGCAGAAGAAAAGTGCCTCAGGACTCCACGGATGCGGTAGGCGTCCATTTTTCGTGAGGAAAGGGAGTCGACAATTTTATGGTAATCATGGAGAGATCTCGCAACCAAATATCGCCGAGAAGGTCTTCGCTCGCATGCTCCTGAACCATCTTAATGGACACCTCGAGCGGGGACCTCTCTCAGAAAAACAGTGTGGTGTCCGACGCCACCACAGGACCACTGACAAGGTGTTTGCCGCTCGCCAGCCACCTATGAAATGCCGGAAGATGAGAACCCACTTCTACACCATCTTCGTATACCTGACGAAGGACTCAGATACATGGAATCACGGGGGGCTGTGGAAAATCATGCAGGAATTCGGCTATTCCTAACGATTCAAGCGCATGGTTCTTCAGCTCGACGACGGGATGGTGGCGCGCGTCACGGACAACTGCGCAATCCCCGAAGCACTCGCAGTGACCAGCAGAGTGAAGCAGGACTGCGTACTCGACCCACCCTCTTCACCCTCATGTTATCTGCCATGCTGCCGGAAGTTTACCATAGTGAGTGCCCGAGATTCTCATCGCTTGCGAGACAGATGGTCAGCTTCTCAGTTTCCAGCAAATGCGGGTGCAGACGGGCTTATGTAGACTACCGTCCACGATCTGTTCTGGGCGGATGGCTGCGCGCTCAATACAGCGACAGAAGCTAACACGCAACGGAACATTAACCTTTTCGCCCCCGGCCGCGCCAACTTGCGGTTGGCCATTGGCACGGACAAAACATCAGTCATGCCACAGCCGCAAGCCGAAGCTGAATTCAACATTCCTCACATCCACGTCAATGACACTCAACTAGAAACCGTGAAATACTAAACCGACTTAGGTAGTACAGTCTCACGCTGCATCAAAATCGACAACGAAATCGCTCACCGGATCTTCAAAGCCGGGTAAGCCTTCAGCCGGCTGTAGAACTTCGCATGGAACAGCTGCAATCTCCATCAGAACACAATAATGAAGATGCACAAAACTGTCATCCTGAAGACGCTGTTGTATGTTGCTCATGGCCCAGGTAATCTATGAGAACCAACCGCGGAGGACCTATTTCTTTCGCCCCAGCTCTCTCCGACGGATATTAAGGCCGAAATGGCAGGACAGAATACTCAGCACATAAGCTCTGTAACGGGCCGGAGTCCTCAGTATCCACGCCATGATGAGGCAACTTCAACTACGATGGGACGGCCAGCTCGTGAAGATGGACGATGAGCGCATGTAAAAACAGTGCTATTAAACAAACACTACAGCACACCAAAACGACACCGACAAGGAGGTCAAAACTGCCGCCACAAGGACACCTTGAAGAACTTCTTGAAGTGCTAACAAATCAGCCCGAAGTTCTCAAAAGGCACAGAACCGCCAAGCCTGAGAAAAGCAGCGAAAACCGCAGCAGCGACCTCTGGAGGCGACCGGATCGCCACTGCCAAGATAAAAAGGGACTCGCAAGTTCCGGGCACCCCTGACACGCAACGTCAAATTCCAACCCTTTCCAACATACCCGGGCTGTCAGTGAGCGTCCTCCGTACAAATCTACCTCGTTGGACTTCTCTGGACTGAATCCACTAACAAGGCAACAATGCCAAATGCTGCTTCTATGATTGCATCTGCTTCAACGCAACGGCATTCACGACGACGACCACCGTCACCACTGACGATCCGAATTCCAGTAGCTCGCCGCCGCCGACCACCGCTTTCTCCATCATCCCTGTCACAACTGCCGCGGTGACCACCACATCTCACATTCATGCAACCGATCCAAACGCCCCGCGTTACATCCGTCACCCCCCACCGCCATCAACACCCCCACATCCAGCGATGTGGTTTCGGTCCTGACCTGTCCTTATTCCGTTTGCATCGGTCTGGTCAGCCAGTTGCGAATTCAT
Organism: Spirometra erinaceieuropaei; assembly: GCA_902702965.1. Classification (NCBI taxonomy): domain Eukaryota; kingdom Metazoa; phylum Platyhelminthes; class Cestoda; order Diphyllobothriidea; family Diphyllobothriidae; genus Spirometra; species Spirometra erinaceieuropaei. Next base: position 244,198 of record CACRXP010000543.1, read on the forward strand.
CGCATTGAAGCCGACACACCAGTACCAGGAGCACCCACCTGCACTTGCCGCGTCCGCCATCAACATTCACGTCCATACACTCACCGCGTGGGTCTATTCGGTAACAAGCGTATCCACGACAACCGAATTCAACGCGGTACCAACACACATAATGCACCTTGAACATCCACCAATTATTCCATTCTCAGACCAATCAACTCCCCATCACCCAGCGCGACCACCATTAGGAGCAACAAAATGAGAAACGAATTATAATCTCCACATCTATGCTGCGCACACTGTCCCTGCACGTTCACCTCACACATCAGCTTGGCCGGTCCTTTGCCAATCCATCGCACAGACCGGTGAACCCGTGCTTAGAGCAACAAACTACACCAGACGCAATAGTCTCCACTGCCTCAGCATATTCAACCATTGCATTGACCTATTCGGTCGCATGCGTCCCCATAATAACTGGTGGTAAATCACCGAAGACATGGGAACATCACCGCACATCTCCCCCACCAATACAATCTCACGCACGAACACCTTCAACATCCCGTACCACCTGTCCTTCTTAAGTAAGCAGAAAAACATGCTTCTCGGCCCCTTTCTCTGTGCAACTTCTCTGCCGCCCTAACCCCAGACTTAAACTTAACCTTAATTTCGCTGAAAGTTGGCTCAAAGCGACCCGTTTTGCAGGCAGTCCCTATTTTTATGTCCTGTTTAGAGGGCCACATAAGCCAGTCCTACCAAAAAATTAATACGTTGTTTTATTTATTACCCATAAGGGCACTTTCATGATAGGTAGGAATACATTATAGAGTGAATTTTAGAACGAGTCGGGAGACACTGTACCGTGTTCAGTTTATGTTTATAAAATATTCTCCAAGAAGTCGCCGGTCACTTGTCCATACCTCTGGCAAGACTTTCTCGACGCATATTTCATACTAGAACTCTCCCCATCGATTGGAAGCCAGCACATATAACTCACGTTAATAAAAAGTGATAACTGGGAGTGGGTGACAAGTAAATGACATGTGAGCTCGACGTGCATCCTCTGCAAATTCATGGAAAGGATCATGGGGATTCACAACCTGCTATTGAACTAACAATGTAGGTTCTGGAAAGGGAGCTCCTACACAACCAGTCTACTACAATATCTCCCAAGCTGAATTCCAGCGTTCGAGGATAGGCATACCATCCATATATTCATTATTGATTCTCAAAAGGCCTTTCATGTTGGACCACTCCGGTGGCTGTTGCATAAACTGGGAGAAATAGCGCTTAGGAATAAATGACTAAACTTGACCCAAAAATTCGTCCCTAGCTTTAATGGTTTTATAGGCTAGGATCACCTAGTCCTACAGCCGTCGAGAGTGGGAATTTGCCAGGACTCATTTCTGGAACTCACTTTCTGATGCACAGGAATGCATACGTTCGACATTTTTATTGTGAGACAGTACTACTGGTGGACGATATTATGACCTGGAATTCAATCAGCAGAGCAGCCAGTGGACAGTATTTGCACAGCAACCTACATAAGCTGCAATAATAGTCAAAACTTTGTCCTCTTCGTCTCAACGGCTGTAATTGTACCATACCTTATGTGGGCTAAACCACTTAACTCCCCCGGTGGAGGAGGCCTCTTCCCCAACGCCTCATTCATGAAAGACGCAGTGTCCTAAAAGGAGTAGGTCTTAGAAGCCATGAGGCATTTTACAATCCAAAGTTAAAAGTATCGAATGAGTTCAGAGGACAGTCGCCAAAAGTGCTTAGGGGCGAAGCTCTTGGCGTTATGCAAGCCACCCATTATACCTAAACCCCTTTTCTCGGAAGTATAAGCAAAGGCAAAAGGACATCTTACAGGCAGTTCACGTTGTGGGTGGATTGAATTAAAGCTTGGTATTTGAATTGGTTCTTTCAGTATGCAATCACAACGGACTAGCAGCTTACCATTAAAACCTCGCGTTCAGCAGTCAAGACTAGGTGTGTGGATGTTCCCCTACTCTCTCGGAGGGATAAAACCATGGGGTTGGCTCCCTCAGTTGCCGCTATTTCCCTATCGATGGAGAGCTATAAAACAGCCTTGAAGATATGTGTAATAAAATGAGCCTTAACGATGATAGTTTGTATTATGCCCTTGACATTCGCAACGGACTTCGTTTTCCTACACATGATTCCACGTTGTGTGCTGAAAGCTGGATGCTCAATGGAATGTGCTTATTTTCCCCTCAATAGACTCAACCGGACTTTTAATGTGTCCATTTCACACATTTTCAATTTTAGCTTACAATCTGTCACACCATTTATTTTTCCTTTTATCACATCTTTACAAGGTTTTACTTTTAGACAATGCATCTTAGACGGTTTACGATGTAGTTGGCTTTAGTCAGTTTAAGTCAGTTTGTTAAGGGAATGAGGCTTTCGCCTTTGAGCTCCCTATTCATATCGATAAACAGAAATAAAGTCATCAATTACATCAGCAAATGCGAAAAGTTAAGAAGTTAGCGGTAAGTGTGAGCTAGGCGCAAACCGCTGCCGCTAAATCAATCATTATTATATTACAGTAGGTTCTCAACAAATGAGCGTCTAGTCTGAACTTAAAGGATTTGGCACTTTCGGAAAGAACGACGGCATCAGGGCGTCCATTCCATGCCCCGATGACCCTGTGAGAGAAGGCGTTCTGTCGGACGTCCGAATGAGCCCGCTTCCTTTGCAGTTTGAAAAGATGACCACGCAGACGCTCAGTCCGGGCCATTTCAAAGAATTCATCAAAGTCTAGGGCACACTCACGGCTTCTGACAATCCTGTAGGTTTGAATGAGATCGCCGCGCAGTTGCCTGTAATTTAGAGGAAACAGATTTAGTTCGGTCAGCCTGGTTTCGTAAGGCAAATGATGAAGATTCTTGACCATCTTCGTAGCCATCGTCTGTACTCTTTCCAGTCGTTGATAATCTTTCTTCAACCACGGTCGCCAGGCCTGGACTGCATACTCTAAGTGAGACCGGACGAATGCCCCATAGGTTTTTCCGAACAGCTCCTTGTCGATCTGCACAAATCCTCGCCTCAGCGCAAATAACACCCTTATCGCACTTTTGGCCGCCCTTTGACACTGTGAAGATGGTTTCAGCGAGGAGGTCATTAGGAAGCCCAGGTCTTTCTGTTCCACAACATTTGAAAGGGGCTGACCACCAAGGACGTATTGAAAGGAATCGTCCTCCTTACTGGTCCGTCTGGTGCGGAGTCTCAGGACCACACATTTGTCCACATTAAAATTGAGGAGCCAGCGAGCTGACCAACTGTTCAGGCGGTTGAGACTGTCTTGAAGCGCGTACCTGTCTGCAGCAGATCTGATGGATCTCCACAGCTTAACATCGTCAGCAAACATGATGGCGCTGCATCCCAGGTCGTCGACGCAGTCGTTAATGTAAACCAGGAATAGCAACGGCCCTAAGACGGAGCCCTGGGGTACACCACCTAGAACGGGAGTAGGAGTTGACCTTGAGGCCTCAATGCACACGGTTTGCGATCTCCCGGTAAGAAAATCTGTTATCCATGTCAGCAGCGTTCCTCTTATCCCCATTTCAGAAAGTTTGTAGATTAGGCGTTTGTGTGGGACGCTGTCGAACGCCTTCTTAAAGTCTGTGTACATGACATCAACCCTCCCATCCTCGTCCAGTGCGCGAGTCCACTGCTCCGTCGAGAGCAATAAACTGGAAAGACACGAGCGGTTCTGTCTGAAGCCGTGCTGCAGGTCTGAGATTAAATGGCCCTGCTCCATGAACTCCATAGTTGCTTTCTTAACTATGGCCTCCATTATTTTACAGCAGATGCAGGTTAGACTAACAGGCCGGTAATTGTTAGCATTAGTGCGAGCCCCGCCCTTGTATATCGGAAAGATATTTGCTGTCTTCCATTCCGATGGCAACCTCCCTAATTCGAATGACGAGCGGAAGATGTGCGCCAGTGGTTTGGAAAGTTCATTCGCCAGTTCCTTCAAGAATTTGGCCGGTATATTGTCCGGACCCGAGGACTTTGCTTCCTTGAGATTTTTCAGCTCCCTTTCCACGACAGCTATCGGGAACAGTATGGAGTCAAGCACGCGATCAGCAGTCTCAACAGCATTGTTAGCACTGCGACTGCGAAACTCTGTTTCTCTAGTAAAAACCGAGGCAAAATACTGTCCTAAGTGTTCGGCTTTCTCGCTGTTCTCAGTGATCTCTACACCATTACCATCCTTCAGCACCGCGACCGGGTCCTTATTTTTCAGTCTACTGTTAAGATAGTGAAATAAAATCTTAGGTTTCTGTTCAGCCTGTCGTATAATTTTGGATTCATACTCCTTCCGTGCCTGACGGATACACTTTTGGACGGCATTTCGTTGACGACGAAATTCTTCGAAATGCGCTGATGATGCAGTTTCCCTGAATTTTTTCCATCTTTTGCAAAAGTATTAATTTCTTGTATCAATCGGTCATAACAGACCGTTCTAAGGCTGTGACGAAGAGCCTGACGGTCCCGGACGAGGAGTATCTTCGTCATCCTCGGCAGTGTCTAAAAAAGTGCACTCAAGTTAATTTGGGTCAAAGTAAATAATAGATGCATGAGGTCTGATTATGAAAGGGTAACTAACCGTCCAGTGGGCGTGACGTAGATAGCTTATTCGTCCTCTTTTGTAGCCGATCATAGGCCCTTCTCAACATTAGACGAAAGCATTTCTCTAAATCATGCCGATCTGAAGGGTGATCGGCATTCCACCTATTGAACACATCTATGTAGCCGGTTGGTAAATGGGGAAATTATGTTTTAATACCTAGGACGAGTGAGTAGGCTGGGGAGCCGAAGAATGCGCTCTTCCCGTGTTGTCGACCGTAAAACATCAAATGATGTGTTATTTCATCTTCAAATAGGGCGCTGAAAACGCGGTCGACGAATGCGCTCAATGTCCGCCCTCCAAAACTAGCTAAGTGGCTAACCTATCCGAGAAATCAGTAGGTCATAAGAAACTTACCATCTGCTGCCGAAAATCGGTGTCTGTCAGTTTATTTGTAAATGGACGTACTCACCACTGCCCATTGCCGTCAGCGTTACGGAATTGCCTGGCACACCCAGCAGTGTTCGCGCGTCCGAGGGCAGATCCGGCGACAGCCTTCTGATAATCTTCAGAAGACTAGTCAGATGTACGAGAGGTATGTGTGACTGTACCGCCCACGACTGAAGAGCATCTCTTACGCTTGTCTCTTCAACAGGGGAATCAGTTGACAGGGTTGCTATGGACTCTACAGCTGTAGCTTCGTCGGGCTCCGTGTTCACTAGCGTTTTGGGAAAACCCGTTTCCTCTGCAGCAGAGGAAGAATCTGTTGCACTGGATGAGCTGTACGACGACAAAAAAAACCCAGGGATGTTGATACTGAGTCGGACGGATACATTTCTCGTATATTCTCCGCAATTTGCTGAAATTGCTTCTTAACAGCAGCATCAATACGTCTCCTTAATGTCCTCTTTGATATTTTCATCGACATTTACAAGAAAAAGAACGAGAAAAGGAACAGAAAGGGTTATAAAACGCGTCAAGTAGTAAACGCGGTCAGAGCAGCAACAGTTCGCGTGCAGAGGCGTGGGAGAGCATAAGGTGGCGTGTCCCAGCCGTCGCGCCAACGCATACGACACGGCCGATCGATTTGCCAATAAGCATGCACGCATTCTTTTGCGCCCTTGGCGACGCGACGGCCGGGGGTCCTGGGAACCAATCAATTTTCAGATACGATTGAGTGCCGAGGCTCTAATTAAGAATCGGCTTTCCTTGCTATTAGGGATACGAAGGCGTGTGGTCGTTCCAAAGAAAGTTCTGTCGGAGTTCCGTGTGGATCGTTAGAGGAATTGCTGATTAAGCTTCAATTTCTTAATCCAAATGGGCCCGCGATGCGTCCAGTAGGCAGAAATCCCGGAAAAGGCAAATCGCTCGGAGGTCGAAAATTCGAAACCGAATACTCGCTCATTTTGACCCTTTACAAGACCTTCGGATCACAGTGAAAGTCTCCATGTCAGGCAACCTAATCAATTACTTTTAAATAATTTGGAGTGGACATCGAAAATAGTATGAACTATTTAGCCGGGTTATTCTAGTCGTATTAATACAATTAAATTAAATAGTGCGATGCTGTTGCCAGCATTTTTAGTAATCTAATTTTATGCTCACGATTCTTGAGTAAAGGCCTAAGTGTACGCTTTTAGGTGACTAAATTTTCGTTCGAATCGTTTGTTTTCACATCTTCCCCTTCTTGGCTAGCTAATAGGTCAGCAGCAATGGTAATTTAGCGAGGACCGGAGTTGTAGAACTTGGAACAGTAGCTGTAAAGGAGAAACAATATAGAGACGTGTAACAATGAAAATTTCATGCAAGTGCCACTTATTCAGTTAGTCGTATCCCCCTCTGCGGGGAATTTTATAAAGGACACTTAAGGAAACGCTGCCCAGACGGGTACGAAGTAGTCAGTGATCACTGCTTGTATTTCCTTGCTGCCGAGATCTGGCGGTGGGCGCGCCAATGCAACCATCCCATTGTGGAAAGACACAGTCAGCCCCTAGAACAAACAGTGTGAGTTTGCCACTTATTTTGCTGCGATAGTAAACTATTAAAAGAAAAAAGATGCGTTCAACCGGAGAGATTTTTTGAGATCCGACTTTCCGAGTAATGACTTGACCTACTCATCTACAGAGACTGGTAATTTTTGTGCACAGTTCTGATTAAATAGCTCATTTTGCTTGTTACGCAGGTCGCCAGTGCTGATTGTGGGCCTGAATCGGACCGCCATTCCACAATGATCTGTGTCACCTCCGCCCTCGTTGACAGCCGCGATAATTGGCGGCCAGGATTGCTCATATCGTCAGTCTCCTTTCTAGCGACTTCGTAGAATTAGATAGAGAGGGAGGCGAATTAATATGGCGACTGAATGAACAGTTGGTGAACATCCAGACTTCTTGCACCCAACTTGATGTGTGACCATTGCCTCGACCCACAATCGCGACGCCTTCAAAATTGAAGATGTGCCCCACCCGTGCGACATGGGTTACTGCCTCTGACTTTGGGCCCAGTCTGCACACAGCCAAATGATGTTTATGAACTCGCGTTTGCAGTCTTCGGCCGGCTTCTCAAACATAGCTGCACCCCCCGAAACTGCACTGCTGTTAGTAGAAAACGGCCGATTGCTTCCGGTTACTGATAAGGAATTTTGGTCGCACAACTTTCCGCCGGTTTGTTGAGTCAGCTCTGTGTGCATTTTTTATTCCGAGTGGCCCGTTGGATCTAGCCACGGACTCGAAGACCCGCTTCATATGCGGAATGTCCACCATGATTTCGGTTGGCTACATTCCTCATTCTGCTTCCCTTCTGGTACTCGAATTCTCTCCGCGAATGCTTGAGGATAGGCGTTGACATTTAAGAGTTCCCGAAGGAACTTAATCTCGTCCCGTTTAGCAGCTAACGTGCTGCAATTACTTTCCGCCCGCAGCTATAGCGAGCGTACACAGATTCGTTTGTGTTGCAGCATGGGAGTTGCCGTTGTAACCGAGCACTTGCAGCGTGTTCGTTGGTTTTCTGAAGACTCTGGTCGCCAGTTTGCCGTCCGGTTGACAGCAGAGGAGAACATCCAGGAATGGAAATCTGGCAAGATCATATTTCGTAGCCGTACCTGTTACGGGTTAGAGGTTATGGGTTAGGGTTAGGGGTTAGGGTTTGGGGTTTGGGGTTAGGGGTTGGAATTTGGGATTGGGGTTATGGTTAGGGGTTAGACTGGGGCTTGTCTACTGCAGGTACGACTGCAAAATAAGATCCAGCCGGAAATCTGTTCTTCACTTTCTGCTCAGTCGTGAACTGTAGACGGAGGATGACCGAGGTCGATCGTTCCTTATGGTAGTTAATCCTGTTTGACCAATGAAGACGAAGGTGTCATCGACGTAGCGTGTTCGAAACTTGAGGTTGTCTCTTCAACCAGCTGCCTCTCGAGTTTTCGGAGAACCGCCTTGGTTACGAGCCCGGAACGTGGTGAACCCATCGGAGCGCCCTTCATTTGCTCATATGCGATTCCTTTTGAGGTTTATAATGCCTTGAGACGGTGCTCCTAAAGTTCTGTGAGATCCTGAGCTGTTGGCTGGTCATCGTTCTCATGGTAAGTTTGACGTAGCATTTCACTGAGTGTTCCGATCTAGAGGGTCTGCTGCATGCACGAGAAGAGTAGATTGACATCAAATAACACCATCCCCTCATGCGGTTCGATTGTAGCCGCCTTTGCTCTGTTGATGAATTGCTCTGCTGAGTGCCCCTCTACTTGTGAGGCAGCCGTTAGGAACCTCGTCTTTTGGAGTAGCCAGTTTGGGAACCCGTATGCGGAAGTGTCTCGGAAGGTGGCGATTAGCCGGAAGTTGGAAATCTGGTTTGTGTATTACCGAAAGGTCGTATGGCGATGACCTTATCTCTCTTCTGCTAATAATAATTTTTATCACATCAAATATCATTTTACAGACATCTGCAAAATATATGCGTTGTGAATGGAGCAAACTGTGAGAAAACAACTCCTGTACGTTTAGCCTTGTTTTGAGTAAGTTGGATTATCTATGAGAGATAAACTACAGCCCGTCAAATGACGGCAGTCAAGAACGAAAATAGTTGGTACGAGTATAGTGGGGCTTCATGGTCCTACTTTTTGTCGTGAAGTAGGGACTTTGTGCAGTAAAGGGTGCATGAGTGAGCATTTGCTCACCGCCAGAGGAATAATTTACTCGCTGGGAGGCGGGGTGCAGAGCCGGCACCATCCCCCTCGAAATAAGATCAGGCAAAGGCATAAAAGACCACGAACTCTATCACTGCGAAAGATGAATTCGCTGGATCTAGCATCCAGAAATTGAGGAATTTGTTCTGAATGCAGAAAGTTGGTGGTAGTTCGTTTAGACAAGGAATACTTTGCAGAATTTTCATGTTCCTAGGCAATTCTTCCCAGATTGAAATTGGGATAATAGGAAAGATCTGACAGTATTTGACTGTATCAGAGGAATAAATAAAAGGACTTCGACGTGACTGTTGCGTCTAGGGTGGTCGACATACTTTGAAGTAGTTAGGTAATCAAAAACACGGAAGCTCAACAGCCTAAACAATGAAAAGAGTCTCCTTTATAATCTGTGAAGCCAGAAGCCATCAAGGCTTATGAGTGCATAACGTTCTTGACATGTCATATTCGGGTGTTCTGAAGTTAGAATTCTTTTGGTAAAAAGATGTTGAACTAATTTTAAACTCTTTTAATCGCCAGCACGCACGAGCCTAAATAAAAACGGACAGTATTCCATACCAGGCCTAAAGTTCATTTTGTAGAGGTGGACTCTAATATCGCCAGTTCTGAAAGTCCATAGGACAAATAAGGTAGTTCTGCGTGCTTTGGAGACAGTCAGGACGCAATGTTCTGAAAGAGTAAGACTCTTTAAACAGGATTTACTCAAATCCCTAATAGCACCTAACACATGTATGTCGTGGCCTTCAATGCTTAGTTGAGGCTGATGATCGTCGCCAACAACCATAACTGTCGAATCAGAGTTCTCTTCACCTTCGTCATCAATGACTTTAAGCTAGCGGCGTCGGGGAATTTTTAGGACTGCCGATCGTTGAAGAGTGCCCGGACTTTGTTTCGGCAGTTCACCAAGTCGAGGACAGTGGTTGACTGGCCTTAGTCAGCAGGCGGAGTAACTATTTTGGTGTCAGTTTTCAACTCTCTTAGCGTTTTTTGTTCCTCTCTTAGAAAATGAAGGGATGTTTCGGCACGACATGAGCAACGAGGGGACTTAATATCCAAGGGGCTCCTGCTTTTCGTCTCTGGCGCCCGTCTGGTGTGGACTGGTTCGGAAGAAGCAATAAAAGTGGTCGGATTTGCGTCAGTTGTGCGAAGGCCGACCTACCCAGCAAGCAAATTGAGCCATACAATGAGAGCTATGTGCTGGACTTATCGGTATCGGAAGATGAGCAGGCGAAATCACTGCTTGAAACTTCAGATACTAAATAAACCTATCCAGGTGAAAGCCTCATTATCATTTTACATGCCACCCAAGAATCGTATTTTTCCTACTATTGATAGTAAAGAATATCTGAGCGCTTATTGCGCAATTTAGAACTACATGCTGCGAGACGCAGGGTTTGCAACACGCCAGTGGAAAACGATTTATTGAGCTCTAAATAAGTTAACGCTAAGGTTGATGTCAGGATAACGGAGCAAGTCAGCGTTAGGGTCACCTAACCCTAACCAAAACCGATAACGCAGATTACCGCAAAATCTTAACACTTTCCAGGGTCGCGACCACAATTTTTCCTTACTGAGATTTTTTCAAAAATTGTAAGCAGCTCTTTTTTCATTCAATTACATGCGTAACTAACACGCGTTGATATATTCCGGTGGCCGCTCGTTCTTTCTATTTTGATTTTTTCGTATTTTCTCTGTCAGGGAACAATTGAAAACATATGTTAACCGTAAGGTGGCATCTAGTCATATGCGTGTCCCCTTATCCCCATATCGTCTCGTAACAAAAATTGTTCTAGCCGTTATTAATTGAAGTCTTCTCAAGACCACCAGATAAGAGAAGCTCAGTGCCCATTTAGATGTGCCAAGTCGAAATCTAGCCGTCGACTGGCTGGCCAATTTGTTCTCATAGACGAAAAGTTCAGGTAAGCAATGCACAGCAAACGAGAGGAGGGATCGGAAAAAAAGTTGAGACCCAATAAATTGGCATGTGAATATGCGTGTGAGGGAGAGAAAGAGAGAGGGGAGGAAAACGGTGAGAGAGCATTGGTGAGGAAAACGTTAATGTATGGGACAAGATCCATCAGCGCATTGAAGAAGGACACTGAACAACACACCTCCCGCTTACCTGAGAGGTACCGATTCCGTGTTTTTTGTGAGTGATGTTAGGACGGGTTCGCGTGTGAAGTATGTGCAAATGGGGAGAGGTGTATGTTGTTTAACTGGGGGTGTTGTACCGCAATTTTTAATGGATGTGCATGTAGCCGAGTAGGCTCCTGCGGTGACTGGATATGCGCCGACAGTTCAGGCATTTAATACGAGGGCAATGGACATATGTTTACGCAACAGGCACTGGCTCGCTAGTTTATTTACAATGGATTCGCAAGTGACCGGCTAGACCGATGCAGGATGTGAAGGAGTGATCGCAATCAGGAGAGGTTGCGAGCGAGTCTACATTGCTGGCGCGGAGATGATTGTGGTTGACTGGGCGTCGGGAGTGTTCTCACCGGTGGTGAGTGTGAGAGAAGTGGTAGTCGTCGCCGCGGTCGCCGCCGTCGCCGCGGCCATTGTGGTGGGATGATGGAAATGGTGGTCAACGACGTCGGCTGCGGCGGCGGCGGCGGCGGGGCCAGCGGCAGCGCTCAATCTCAACATCGGTTGGTGGACCGGCCCCGGCAACCGGCCGGCTAACAAGAGAGGGAAGAAAGAGCGAGGCCGACATCCGAGACTTCATCCCAGCGGCACTTCAGTACACCCCTCACTATGACCAATCCGATGTGCTTAAATCTTTTACGGTGCGCTAAAAGCCTTGGTTAGGAAGGTTGCAAACTGGCAATTCAACTCGGACCTCGCAGTCAGTCAGTGTGTATGCGAGTCGAGTGGCCAAGTGTCGGACTGAAAGTTAGGCTCAATGCTTTCGCTGGCGGGACTGGCTTATGTGGACGTCTAGACGAGATACGGAAATAGGAACGCCTCGCCCAGGTAATAAAGGTGAACCTGCACATAATTCCAGAAACGGCAAAATATTCCCGTGTCCTAACCCCAAGGATAACCCTAATATAAAGCTGGACCGTTGCTCCAATATTGACCCTAACCCTTAACTCTATAGTTAACACTAGCCCCTACCTTAACCCTACACTCGATTCTGACTTGCGTTACCGTTAACTTTAGATCTAAATTGAATCCTTAACTTAGTCCTAACCCTTGCGTTAAGCCTAACCCTAATTTCACTGGAATTTGGCTCAAAGCCACCCGTGTTGCAGGCGTTTCCTGTTCTCATGTCCTGTTTAAACGTCCACAAAAGTCAGTCCTACCGTTTCCCTTTAGTGTGACCTCTATGGCACTTTCACGTGTATGAGAGATTCGGACTGCCAATCCCCTTTGTGGTAACTCCTGGTGTGTTGTGTGGGGCGTCAGGTAGTGTGTGGAACGCCAGCTACTGCGTCCAGTCATCGCAACAAATGACTTGCCGGATCAGACAGTAGACCGGCGTCTGGGAGAGCGAAGGGATGTGGTCGACTCTCTCAGCACACATCCATCACTTTAAACAATCTGACTAGCTTGAATCTATCACGGAGAGCCAAAAGCCGCGACTTGGAAGGCTGCTAACTGATGGGATCCCTCGGTTCTCCTCTCAGGACAGAGAGTCAGGCTGCAATGGCTTCTTCTTAATGTGACCTTTGTGGTACTCCTACCCACTTGGGATCCAAGCCGTCTCCCTATCTTGTTGTGTTGAATCCTGGTTTTATGTGCCCGGACCAGAGGGTGTGGCCAAACGCCTGGACGCGGATTCCCACCGTACCAGCCATCCGCGCCCAGTCTCGCCTCCGGTCTTATTTGACTCCGGACTCGGAGGTTGAGAGTAGAGAGAATTCGGTAGGTGCAGTACAAGTACGCAATCCTTTTAATTAATTCACATGCGAGTCACCACCCTGCTGTGGGACACGGTGGATAGCGTCGGAATCGACAGTCTAGGGACTTGCGCTCGTCGGCATCATGTAGAATTCATCGCCAACTATATGAGGAGGCAATTTTAAGTGTATCTACCGTAGGCCGATCTTACAAGGAAATATCCTCTAGTACAAAGCAGTCCCTAACAAACATTAATAACCAACCTCTAACCCTGCATCCAGGCATTTTCCCCGAATATCTCTAATCTCGAGAATAAATATAGTCGCAAAAACACGAGATCGAAGACTCAGCCACATAGCATAGTCCAACCCTAACCCTAGGGCTGAAGGGTGACGATGTGTCTAACTAACCAAGGAGACCGAATCTCATTCAGAATTACATTACTTAAAACTGCCAGATCTCCGCCCACCATCATCAGTCCAATTTAAAAAAATTACATCGAGGATGAAGTATGAGCTGTAGACAAGGTTTGTAGGCGTCTCTGGGGTTTAGCCACATTACGCCCCCCTATGCCGCTTGCATGACAAGGGCGGCATACTGTGGTCATTGAGATTGGGGGAGGTGAGATGTGGGCGATGTCTTCAGGTTAAACACGCGGAGTGCGCATGACTGTCAATAGGGGGAGGGAGGAGACGACGACGACGACGACGACGACGACGACGACGACGACGGCGGCGGCGGCGGCGGCGGCTGCGGCGGCGGCAGCGATGCAGACGTGCGATCACCACCTGTCCACGACTCATCTCCATTTTCCGCGAACATCAAAGTCTCCGCCCTGCCGCCAGACTGTCACGCCGAATGAAGCCCCTGAAAACAGCGTTCGCATGTGCCCAGATACTCCTACGCGTGTGTACTCGAGTATCCCACTGCAGGCTGTAACGGACGGTTGTTTTAAACGATACTTTTCCATCCCTCCCCTTTTTCAGAATTTACGACCACGTGGGCACGGAGCGACGGTTTCCGCCGCAACCTCCCGAAAAGTCACCGGTTCTCGTTTATCGTTTTCCGGATTGCCCATTTTTGCTATTCTATGTTCCTTTTTCGTGTCTCTACACTTAGTTCGCATAGAGTAACGTTCTTCCTTACTATTTTATAGACTCTCGACCGTTTTACCGATTTGTTAGCCTTTACAATTTCCGCTCTCCCTCCCCAGAGTTTTGTTCTCCTCATTATTTTATATACGTATTGGTTATAAACTATTTTCTATCGATCCGCTTATCATTTATCATGTCTCTATCGCCCATGTCCCAAGCCAGCGTGTGCGAAGAGATAGCGCGGCTTTTAGACGAAATATTATCAGCATTCCCGGTGAAATCTAAACCCGCTACCCCACTGTTCGACAACTACAAGCCCCAAACTGCGCCACCCTACCCGGCCGCTACAAGGCGGCAACCCCCGTTGACTTGCCAACTACCAACTTTAAGGTCCAAGTCAGTGCAATCGACAAATCGGCGCACAAACGCCGACCTCGCAAAAGGAGGTCAGCGCACCCCTGACCGACTGTCGTACGCAGTCATAGCCTAGCGAGTGCTACTGTAGCGTGATTCCTGCCATCTGTGTACTATTACAGCGTGATTCCCACCATCGGTGTTCTACTATAGCGTGATTCTTACCCTAGTAGGCACCGGTCAGAAATAGGAAGCAGATTTAAATCATGTCGTCTATGTTGCGAAAATTGAATCCGAACTAAATAACAACAATTAAGCAACAAATACTTTTATATCACGTAGGATTGTTACGAAGTGTTCTTCATCGGGGGTGTAGGGGTCTCCAGCTGTGGGTCCAAGTGGAGGTCGTAGTAGGTCGTTTGCATGCTTGCAGTTCTTGACTGCGCCTAACGTCCATTAGCTTACACCCAACTCTTACATGTGGCTCCTAGAAGCCAGGCTTTGTCGAACGGCCACACCCCGGTAACCGCCTCGACCAGAGGGCTAAACCACGTGAGGTTATCCAAGTGTGCATCTCCGCATACGGTAATTCTGCTCTCCTCCACCCTTTCTCTCCACCTTCTCCACGTCCCTTCTCCCCTTTCTACTCCTCCGCACTTTTCGTCCCCCCCCTTAACTCTCTCTACTATACTATCTCCCCCACAGGTCGAAAGTCCTACGGCGAGGGCGACATGCAAGCACGTAGGCGGCCCAGTCCAATCAGGTCGTTCTCTCACAAAACCCCGTGACCCATAGTGGAGAACGATATCCGTCTGGTGCGACACAGCAACCCTATTTAGGGGGACCACTGCTGTCCCCTGCAAGGGCTAAGAGGCTATAAAAAGTGCATAAAACAAATGCTGGGTTCACGACATCTGCGCGCAGACCGTAGCCCTCAGACTGCTAAACATGCGGTCGAAACGTAAACACATGACACAATACCCTCTCTCTTCCTCCTCCCGGCCGCCCCCCTCCCGCCGGCTGCTAGGGTGAGTCCGCTCACTCTGGCAGCCTGGAAAAATCACTCTCCTCTAGACAATACCAGAAGCAAACGGCCGGAACGGAGGACGGCGCCAGTCGCTGGAGTAGGTGGGTGCCGGCTACACCTTCTTCTGGAACAGCCGCCCACGGCAGTGCAACGTGAAGCGGTCGTCGCCTGTTCCATCCGGGAACGACATCCTGGGACAACTGCCCTGTCTGGCGCAGGACATCAACGAACGCCTGATGAGTCTCCGCCTGTCTCTCTGGGGAGACTAATTCCGCACCATCATCAGCGCCTATGCCCCAACAACGACCGCCTCAGACGAGACGAAGTCCAAGTCCTACAAAAACCTGTACGCCCTCCCGGCATATGTGCCGAAGGTGGATAAGTCAGTCTTCCTTGGTAGCTTAGATGTCCGCATGCGGACAGACTGCGCTGCCTGCAGGGGTGTTGGGTCCTCACGGAATCGCCGGCAACAACGACACTAGCCTCCTCCTCCTCCTGCGAACCCGCACTGAACACCGCCTCCTTTTGACCAACGCATTCTTCCGCCTGTCGATGCGAAAGAAGGTCACCCGGATGCATCCCCGATCGAGGAGCTGGCAGCTCCTGGACTATGTTATCGTCCAGAGGCGCGATCTTCAGGACTTGATGGTGACCAAGGCGATCTGCGACGTCAATGGCTGGACGGACCACCGCCTCGTCAGCTCCAAGATGACGTTCTGTCTGCAAGCCCGCAGGGGACCACAAGAACGGCGGCCACCGCCTGATGGACCAACTTACGACGTTATTTCAAGAAAGGTGGCGCTGTGGATAAGCTCTTCAGGATATCAGGGACGCGACCATTGTCCACATCTACAAGCGCAAAGGTAACCGTCAACTCTGTGATAATCACAGAGGCTACTCACTGCTCAACATTACTAGAAAAATCTTTGTCTGCATCCCCCTCAATCGTCTTAACCGATATCTCGAGCAAGGGCTCCTGCCGGAAGGCCACTTTGGCTTCCGACGACATCGAGTGACCATCAACATGGCGTTTGCCGCTCGCCAACTACAGGAGATGCGCCAGGAGATGCGAACTCGCATCTACAGCATCTTCGTAGACTTGACGAAGGCCTTTGATACGGCGGACAACGAGGGACTGTGGAAAATCATGCAGAGATTCGCCTACCCCGAACGATTCATGAACATGGTACGTCAGAGCCAAGACGGAATGATGGCGCGCGTCACGGAGAACGTCACCATCTCCGAGGCATTCGCAGTAGCCAATGGTGAGATGCTGATGGACGCCTATCGTGATGAGCGCCCTAGGATACGCATCGCTTACAAAACTAACGGGCATCGTCTTAACAGCAGGCGCATGCAAGCCCCCCGCGCGACTATTTACGAATACCGTCCACGACCTGCTCATTGCCGATGACTGCGTACTCAACACCACGATCAAAGTGGAGATGCAACGGAGCATGGCCTTCTCGCCGCTGGGTGTACCACATTCGGCCTGACTGTCAACACGGGCAAAGCGGTGGTCATGCACCCACTGTCATCTAACACGCGACACTTCACTCCTCCTCAAATCGCTGTCGACGGCGACCAGCTCAAAACCTGGACAAATTTGCTTATCTCGGAACCACATTTTCCAACAGCACCAGAATCAACGATGAGGTTTCCCACTGGATCTCCAAAGCCAGCCAAGCCTTCGGCCGGTTGCAGAACTCCGTTTGAAGTCATCACGGCCTCCAACTGAATACCAACCTGAAGATGTACAAGGTCGTCGTCCTGACGACACTCCTCTACGGAACTGAGACCTGGACCGTCTACTCCAACCGTGCCAAGTGGCTCAAGCACTTCCATCTCAGCTGCCTTCGCAGAATACTGGAGTTGAGCTGGTAAGACAGGATCCCGGCATATAAGTCCTAGGACGGATCGGAATCCTCAACATCCACGCCATGCTGCGGTAACTGCAATTACGTTGGAGTTTCCATTTCATGAGGATAGAAGACTCAAGACTACCGAAACAACTCTTCTATGGTAATGTCGTCACCGGTGCATGCCAACCGAGAGAACCAAAACGACGCTACAAGGTCATACTGAAGATTCCTCTGAAGCGATTGCATATCAACCCGAGACCTGGGAGCACCTAGCCCAGAACAGACCGACTTGGTAAAGAGAAGTAAATACCGGCGCAACCATCTACGAAGCAATTCGGATCTCCGTTGCCAAATCCAAAAGGAAGGCTCGCAAGTCACAAGTGCGTTGCCTCCTTAATGCCAGTCGTCGACCGCATCCAACATGCCTGTGCTACCAACGCGTATTCCGCGCGCGAACCGGTCTCGTTGGACACCTTCGGACCCAATGTGCCACCAGTCGACAACATCTACTTCTTCCATTCTCGCCCCTGCCGCAATCCCCACGCCGTCGGCCACCCCCGACTGGTGTGGGCTGACAGTTCTCTGGCACCTAATTCCCTGCCGGTAGATGCGCTTGCGCTCCCGCTGGGCACACAGGTCGTGAGTATGGCTGCACAGTCATCCTCTTCTATCTGCTGTTGCTGTTTGTTAAAATCCCGGTAAAGTGTTTGATGTGAGCCAGGGGGTGTCGTAGTACGCTTGGATGCGGGTCCGCCCGTGCCAGTCACTTGCACCCTCTCTCACCTCCGGTCTTCCTGACTATGCCTTGACACGAGGTCAGGCTGGGGGAGGAGGAGAGAGTGCGATAGATGCTGCGCAAGTCTACTCTCGCTATGAACTAACTCACTCGCAAGTCACCGTCCCTGCTGCACCTTACTGTGGTGCACATGGTGGACATATTCGTGCACGACGGTCGAACTGTCGGTCTTCATCTTCCTTCATAACATGGCAGCAGTGTTCGTCCAAGTCGCTTGAGATGAATGCTGTGAAAATCCGCGATTCCTCTTAAAAATCCCAATCTCACTGTCCAATTAAGTCCTCTCGATTTGCTGGGTGTGCAAACCTGCATTTGGATCAACGTAATTTTTTTCGATAATTGACGGATTAGTGATCGCACCCAACCTGATTAAGTCGCGATAAGCTGATCATTCGTCAGATTGTAGTGCTGAACTTTCTTTTACTTCGCGTTAAGTGGTAGGAATCAACATTGCTGCATCACGCTTTCGCATATAAAGTATCTAACATCGGTACCCGGTCTTCGAGTGTGATGACCAAGGCTACATGCAGGGTTGAGCCTCCCCCTTGTGAGCTTTAATAATTTTGTGCGTATGCCGTGCCACGCCTCAGCAAACAGTGATCCTCGCAGCCTGATGTGGGCTGACACTGCTATGGCACCTGATTCCTAGCCGGTGGACGCACATGCGCCCCCGCTGGGTATACAGGCCTTGTTCATGGCTGCTCAGTGACTTGAGAGGCTGACAAATGACCTCGAACACGGCCCAGTTTTGCGTGTTCTTGTGGAGAGGCCGACTGGTGGCCTGACAGTCGGGCTGAAATGGCTCCTTCATAACGTGGTCTCTATAGCAATCCCACACCGTGGGATTCGAACCAGGTATCGCAGCACGACCGGCGACGGTTCTAACCGCGTCAGCCGTTGCCCGTGTTTTTTGTTAGGGTCCAAATCCTGGTCAGTGTGTATTGTGGACCAGGGTTGTTGTTCCAGATCCAGTTTCAGGCTCACGCCGCGTCGATTTGCGTTCCAAACAGTCCCCTCCCCCTTTTACTTTCTTCGTATACAAAATCCTGCTCAACAAAGGAGGGCAGTGGTGTGAGGCTGACCGCCCCAGCCTCCTGCGCCCTCTCCCACCTCTGGTCTGCCTGACTCTGCCTTAACGCCAGACCCACGTGGAGGGAGGAGGAGAGAGTGCGGTGGGTTCAGAGAAAGTCTACAATTACTGTGAGGATGATCACGCGTAAGCCACCGTGCCTGCTCTTTCCCTACTGTGGAGCACACGGTGGACATCGCCGCGACCGACGGTTGGATTGTCGCCTAACGTAAGTACCCTGACATAATCCAAAGACTCACGGTCAATCAATGCGTGAGCTGTGGTTCCAATTATTCTGTGATTGATCCTCATCCTTCTCTTTGGCAAGTGCATCTCCAGCTAAAAGACCGCCACGATCGTACTTATGGTGCCCTGCAAATCCGGCCTCATCGATTCGTATTCGGTTTTCCAGTGTTCCGTCCAGTTTTCCTCTCCTAACGATAGATGCCAGTTCGAAGCAGATTACCCGACAGTCACTGAACCAGCCAACCGCAGTATTTGGGTGATCTGCTAGCAAACTTTGGCACTTATTCCAGTGGCATTCTGTTATTCCAGAGACAAGCTAACTCTACTGGTTGATATGGCTCCCTAAACAGGACATGAGAACAGGATCTGTCTGAAATACGGGTGGTTTTCAGCCAAATCCCAGTGAACTTAGGGTTGGGTTTAAGGTTAGGGCTGGGGTTAAATTAAAGACTAGGTTTAAGGCTAGATATAAAGTTAGCGGTAAGGTACATCAGGATCAAGTTTATGGTTAAGGTAAGGGCTAGTGTTAACTGAAGAGTTACGGTTCAGGGTAGAGTTGGGGTTCAGATAAGGACAACGATCTAGTTTTATATTACGGGTTATTGTTAAAGTTAGGACACGGAAATATTTTGTCCTTTCCGAAATTATGCCCAGCTACGCCTTTGTTACTTAGGCGGGACGTTCCTATTCCCATGTCCCGTTTGAGGGGGGGGGTCATAGAAGCCAGTCTTACCATCTAACATTTCACAGAGCTTCAAAATATAATGGGGTTTGTTAACTCTACCTCACAGACAAGACATCGAGTCGCTCTTTTCGGCTAAAGGAAGATGAGAAATGCGGTTTGCAGTTCCATATCATGGAATCAAATCTAGCATATAGATGTTACCCCATGAGTCGCTACCTTCGGGTGTTTTTCCAACTTAGCTATCATCTCCGAAGCTGTATTGAATTCAGATCACAAAACTGGAAGAATTCGATCTCCTTCTTTACCAATGGAACAAACTGCCAACTCCTTCTCCTTCTGCTCACTGACCTTCATCGGCCATAGAACTTGCGGCAAGATTTTTTCGCTAAGATGTGGTTTGGCAGCCTCACCTGATGGACACAATACTGCTGGGGTTGGGGTTAAGTATTAGGGCTAGGGGTTATGATTAGGGGTTGTGGTTAGGGTTAGTGGTTGGAATTTAGAATAGGGGACTATAGTTAGGTATTAGGGTTGGGGATAGGGTTAGGGACTAGCGCAACTATATCTCAACCAGTGAAAGTACAACCACGCACTCCCAATAGCCGTTCTTTTGCATACAACTACTTTACCTCGGCGTCTGTGTTCCCCGGCTCCACCTGTAAAAAGCCCTATTATTACAGATCCCGAATTAGAGGTGACTGGGATTTGTTTACTTCAGCTGGGGCGACCAAACCAAAACTGACCATTTTTCCCTACTAAGAGATCATGTCGGAGGAGATGTCGTGACGCCGCATATTCGCTATGCATCACTTCTGCACAACAATACTTTGAAGAAAAAGGTAAAGTGGGAGAAGGAGGGCAAGAATCACACTATTGAAGCACCGAATATCGTCCAGCAAACCTCCTACAGACTGTACGATTGAAAACTACTCACACACGTACCCATCAATTTGATGCAACGTATATTATGAAAGGTGTAAGCCTGTTTATTCCTCAGAACAGACATTCTAAGTACAAATTCCCATTGAACGTCTCAAGGTACTTGTCACGCCTCAAGTCAAACAAGACTGACTGACCCCACTTCTCGCATACAGCCCTTATTGGCTGCCTTCCCCCCATTTTAAACTACGCTACCTCATCGATTTTCCAGCTCGATATAGCTAAAATCAAATTCCCCCTTACCAATACTTGACGTTTGCATGCCTTTGTCAGGGGAGTTCAATCAGACGAAGTATGCGTTCAGATAAAATGTTCCATTCTGGTAGCACTCTCCCTGGTCTCCCTCCACCGCCTGCTATACTCGAACTCTCCCAATTATGACTCTTCATATGCACTGAACAAATCTTGATTTTACCAATGCCTCAGACATTTAATTGACATACATGACCTACAGTGAATTATCCTCAACACAGGCAGCACTGCTCTCATGTGAATAGTAAGGCAAAGTATATGCAGATTTTAGTGAATTTTACTTCCAGGTAAAATTAGCACTGGAAAAATAATGGGCTTTGTTAACTCTACCTCACAGACAAGACACCGAGTCGCTTTTTTCGGCTAAAGGAAGATGAGACATGCGGTTTGCAGTTCCATATCAAAGAATCAAATCTAGCATATAGATGTTACCCCATGAGTCACTACCTTCGGATGTTTTTCCAACTTACCTATCATCTCCGAAGCTGCATTGAATTCGGTAAAAAAAGACCATCTCCCTCTCGGCAGGCGTGGAGTCGTTTATTCGCATTACCCACCGGTGGATTGTGGAGTCAGGCTTGTGGGTGACTCATACACCACTGGTGCGAGGAGTCTACTTTTAGCTTCGCAAATTCCTCCCACATACGGGATACCCCAAGACGACATCTGTCGGCTGTGGCGTTAATTTCTCTTCCACCGCGGCATTCAGCTTCTCTCAGTGACTTTCCCTAGCCACCCGCTGACTACGAAGAGCTACCAGGAACGCTTGATTTTATCGCGTTTAACGACTGTCGCATTGCAATGGATGTTCCACTTGCTGGTATAGCATGAATATGCCGCTTTGCCTTGGTAGTAACGATTGATTACTGTTGTAACGTTGTAACGAGGTATTTCCGGCCTAATGATTGGTCTCTTGTAATGCTAAGACCATATGCTGCCAGTGCAGTTGACGGCAGACGACCACATCTTGAGACTGACGTCTGTCCTTCATTTCCTCCTCCTCCTCCTCC
>CACRXP010000543.1:274983-289134 GCA_902702965.1 Spirometra erinaceieuropaei
TCCGCACTTAATATTATTTGCTCGTGTGATAGGAGTTGCATGATCACTTTAATCTGCCATGCATTCGGAGAGTGGTGGTCAGGCCATCTACTTTAGCGGCCTTAGTCTACCATTGCAACGTTCCTCGGCAAGCCGCCTGGTTAGTCCTACCAATACGTGCCGAGGAAAAGTGACTTATGACAGTTCGACCGCCCTGAACGACGAAGTCACCGTGCGAATCACGGAATGGGCATAGTAGCGGGGACTTGCGTGTGGATTTGTTTTTGGTGATGCAAACCTGCACAGCATCAACCACACTCTCTTTTCCATCACCCACAAGGCTCCGGTGGCAAGACAGTGTCACACATTCAAGTTTTACAAAGCAAAATTCTTACTAGAGGCGACAGCCGCGTGAGTCGCGAAGTGCTCGAGTCATGGCTTTCCGGTCCTCATTAAATCAACAAGCACAACGATTCCATATTCGGCGCTGCAACTTAGGCAAGGTAGTTAGCTGCGAGGAGAAAGTGCAGATAGCCGCTGTCCCCGATACCAATGTCGGCGAGCCAACTCACCCAAGAGTCCACACGGTTGACGAAAACGGGCAGTCAATAACTTGGTGGCGTGCGATGAGCATGGGAGCCGATAATTTTGACCGGCATACAAGAGCATAGCAACGGCATGGCAACGGCGCACTTCAACGCCTGGCCAGTCGAGCTGTGAGATGCGCTCGGGAGCTGCCAACTGTGATAGGCATGTAGCGGCCTAGCAACTACATCCAATAAATATTGCAACGCCTGGGCAATCCATTACCCTTATCTGACTCTGTCTCTGATGATGGATTCGAGTGAAATTCCGAAACGTCGGGCTGATAAAACACTTGTCCCAGCGATCGTGTCTACTCCTCCGCACTGTCAAGACGACCTGAATTTGACTCGGGTGAGCAAAAATTAAGCTAAGAGGAGCATGGCTTAGTTGGCTGAGCAACTGTCAAAGTGTTTGTTAGAAGTCGGAAACAAGGTGTCGAGAAAACCAGTTTCATGGCACCCCGACGTTTAAATGTTCTCATATACAAGAAAGTGTCTTTTATGCTATTCTGGGGTCACAGAAATACAGAGGGGGGATGAGGATTTTAGAGTCTAAAAACACCCAAGTCATGGCATACACTGCGTTCCGACCCGGCAGTCAGCAGGCGTTTTTGGTTTTTTTTCTCTCGACCTCTCCCTCTCCATCTTTCAATCGGACCCTGCGCCATTACTGTATTAACGGTCTCGTTACCTTATCATGTTCGAATGCTTTATGCAATTCCGACGTACCATGCACGTAGTCTTCCAACAAGGTGACGACCGTACATAAATGAATGAGAAATCTGACAGCCTGGTGGTATCATTAAATTCTTCTTTCCTCCTAACTTTCGCTCTGTTCGAGAAAAGTTTGCCTGTGGGCGCTCGCATTCATTTTTGGTTCCTTGTTAATTTTTCAGATTTTCGATTCTCCCCATTTTAAGTAGACATACTCGTTGAACAACTTATGCCTGCTGTGGCCGGTTGCACAGCAATTAGCAGCTTTCTCCAATGGCTTTCTATTTGCGCCAGCTCACCACTCCCCCTATTAGTTTGGATTCCATAGCCCTGCAGATCCCCGCAGTAACGGGGTTCCCACATAAATGCAGTAGCCTGGCGAAAATTTATCCAAAACAAACGTATGCTCGCCAATTACGGAAATTTTTGTAACTCATATCATTGTTTCGATTATGTATCCAAACGAGGGCTTACTTGGCGGTAGTCAAGATCTTTAGAGACTGTCCCTTCCTACTCGTCATCCACAGAAACTGCTCCCGAAAATCCAGTTGAATAACAAATTAGGATGAGAAATGCTGACCAGTGCACAATATTACTCGAAATGGCCCTAAACTTAGCTGACTTCGTTAGAATCTTCTCCAGCTGTTATGACACATCCTGTTCGGTAAAGCGCAGCCTGTAGCTGTTTTCCGAAAAAAATGATTGAACTTTTGGCTGATACTCGGTCTCCCATCATTCCAGCCTCGGAAATAAAACGCCTTCGATCGATATCTTCCACGCGGAGTGACTGACCTTGGACTGGACGCGATCATGTACGTGCGAAGCCTCATGGCTAGGCAAGGGCAAGAAGACCAGGTAACCAAATAGAGTGAATCCATGCCGTGAAATAAGAGCAAAATGGCTACCATCCTCGCCAAGATTGCTTCTATGGGTGCCAAGAAGGGTGCCAAGGTGGCGGCTAAAAAGGCCGGCAAGGCCGCAGCAAAAAAGGCAGGAAAGAAAGTCGGCAAATCGGCAGCGAAAAAGGCTGGAAAATCAGCAGCGAAGAAGGCAGGCAAAAAGGCAGCAAAAAAGGCCGGGAAGAAAGCGGGAAAGAAGTTTGGGAAGAAAGCCGGAAAAAAGGCTGGCAAAAAGGCGGGGAAATCGGGAAAGAAAAAGACTAAAAATACTTTACGGGATAAAATGAAGGCCAAACTGCGAGAAGCTGCGACCGATGAAGACATTGAAGATGATGAAGTGGAGGAAACAGAAGACAGTTCTTACGAAAACGAAACAGAAAACATGGAAACGACTGGAAGAGATACTGAGTCCTCGAGTTCTGAACAAACCTCTAAATCAAGTGCCAGACGAAAAAAAACAAGGAAGAAAAGGAAGAAAATCAAGAAGAAGGGAGGCAAATCGAAACAAGCGGGTAAACAACAGAAGACTTGGAAGGACAGATGGAAAGGTATGGTAAC
Source organism: Spirometra erinaceieuropaei (assembly GCA_902702965.1). Lineage (NCBI taxonomy): Eukaryota > Metazoa > Platyhelminthes > Cestoda > Diphyllobothriidea > Diphyllobothriidae > Spirometra > Spirometra erinaceieuropaei. Next base: position 277,718 of record CACRXP010000543.1, read on the forward strand.
CAGCAAAGCAAAAAAATCGGATTCAGATGAGGAGAGAGAGGGTCAAAAAGTCAAGAGAAGGCGAACAAGAAAAGAAGTGCTGGAAAGTGATTGTGAATGCACCGATGAAAATGTTTTGACCCCAAGCGTAGAAAATACAGATGAAGTCTCAGATAGAGAGGATAACTTTACCAGACCGGACAATGAGAGTAGAAGGAGCGGAAAAGGAACCCCGAGCCTGAACGCAGGACTTCGCAGGTCCACGGTACCGGAAATTTACGGTGAGACGGAAGAATTCAGTATGGGACGTGTTTCACGTGCTGGAAGTAGCAGACCGACCTCACCGAGTGCGTACTACTCGTCGCCGGACGCACATGAATCACCACCAGTGCGTTCCGCAGGGAGTTTCTTTGGGCGTTTTCGCTCCTCAACCGTTAAAAAGAGCCCCTCTTTTGTGACTGAAAGGAGCGGAAAACGTTCAACAGTAAGCTTTGGTAACAACTTGAGGAGCGTGCACGAAACACCTCGTCAAAGTATAGCATCCCATATGTCCAAGATGTCAGGAGGGTTTGGTGGAATTGACGAAAATGGAACGGGACGCAATTCTCGCATCGGAAGTAGCACTCCGAACGCAGCTGTTGCGTATCTATCGTCTGCCGATGAGGGTGACACACCTCATATGCGTTCATCAGGCAGTTTTTTCGGGCGTCTCAGGTCCTCGTCCGTTAAAAAGAATCCTTCTGTTATGAGCACAGGGAGCGGAAAAGTTTCTTTTGGAACCTTAGGCAACAACTTGAATGCACGGTCGTCTACTCCTTCAAGCCCTGCCTTACAGCTCATGCAAAGCAATCGTTCCACCAAGATTTCCGATGGCGGTCGGTCTCTGGTCAAGGCGGGGACGAGTATTCCTACGGCAAAAGCATCGGTTATCTCAAATAAACAACCCGTTGGCGAGAACTCCCTTTATTTTGAAGGATCCGGTCGTCCTTCACTAATGAAACGCATATTTCATCGCCAGTCACGCTCCAAAACTGCGGGTTCCATGCCCAGCAATTACCGAAGCGCCTCCGTTCAAGAAAAGTCCACGAAGAACGTGCCCAAGGGTGTTGACCAGGAATTTAACATGATGCTCTTTAAAATTGTGAAAGACCTTATAATGGAGGAATTTTCTGATGGAAAAAGTCGCAATAGACCAGCCGAGAACTCTGACTGGCTGAAAGCCTTTGAGATGGTTATCAAACACGACAACGCAAGAGACGCAAGGGCTTCCCAACTGAAACGTGAGCAAATTCGTATTACCGGCGTTCCTCCGGAGCCCCCACCTATGCCGCGGCGGCGTTGCCGGCCCTGTCGCGCCCGAAGGGGTCGCTGGGGTCGCGGCCCCCCTCCCCGCCGGCGGAGGGCAGCGAGCGACGAGGACGGTGCGCACGACTATTCTGACTCCTCTGACGAGAACACGGACTGTGGATCACGGCGGCTTGGGGACCTCATTGCCATCCTACGTGACTGTGAGCACAGACACCGAAGAAGGCGCGCCCATTCACGTGACTCAACCAGACACCAGCGGCAACAGGAGGAACAACAACCTACAGGAGGCACACTGCCGATTGATGGCGCATGTCAGCCCTCGACTACTCCCTGTTTCTACCCCATATACTTGCCACAACCCGTGTTCTGTCCGTCAAACTATAATCAGTTCGATATGTCGGCTGCCAGCCCAGAGGCCGCATACCAATATTACGCCAGCGCTGCGCCCTACGCCTATGACAGTCTATCCTACTATCCTCCTTACTAGGTGAAGCCTGAGGCTAAAAACCCCTGCTCCTGGGCTTCTTTCAATCCGTTTACTATTGCTGTTTCTTTTCTAACCCTCTGCACCCCTCCTAACGCATTCCACTCACTGCTGACACTGATACTGCCTCTGTTTATTTGTCTAACCGTCCACTGTACTGCCTGTGAGCGTCTTCCACGTGAGGAGTACGAGGGCGGCCAGTGGGGTTTCCGCTGGAGTCGGTGATTATTTATTATTCCTTTAAAGAAGGTTGATTATGATTTGACGTTATCAACAACGAAAACTGGCTTTACTCCGGCGTCTCTTAACAGGGAGAGATTACAGCAGAGGATTGACTCTGGCTATCAAAGGATTTCTGGATGCTGATAAAGATTTACCAAGTCTGGTAAGGTGCATACCACTGGTTCTGACTGTGTCCCCCAAACAGGCCACGTGGTAGATGCGCTGGATCAACTCGGGGGGGGACATATCGGATTCTGGTAGGCTTTATCGGAATGCGCACTATAACAAATCCCAACACATAGGGTTGCGGTGGCAGACCCAGTTGCCGGCAGACGTCGCGCACATTGGGACCCCTGCGGTCCTCCCCATTGTTGTTGTTGACTAAAACCCTGGTCATTTGCTGTGTGGACCAGGGGTGTGGAGTGAGGTGCCAAGGTGCAGGTTGGACCGTGCCCTCTACCTGTGTACCCCCGCCTCCAATCTTGATTCTGTCTTGACACCGGGCCCAGGTGGGGGAGGAGGCGGGAGTGCGATAGATGCCGCGGGAGTCTGCTATCACTATAAACAAATTCACGCACAAGACACCGTGCCTGCTCTCGTCTTGCTGTGGAGCACACGGCGGACATCGTCACTAACGGCGGTCGAACTTCTGTTTTGACTAAGCATTTCCATGACCTCGTCTTGGATATCGAGAGGCAACCCTAATTATTTGGGAATACGGACAACCCAGGAAACAGGTCGCGGATTTCATTCTTGCTGGTCGTTGAGCATACTGGCTCCACGACTAAACATCGTTTTGGTAGGGTTACCAGTCATCAGTAGGGAGTATCAGTTCAATTCACACCGCAATGGTTTTTCTGTTTGTAGCTATCGTCCAAATAAGTTCATCCAGGTTCAGTGTCTATAGCAACCGGACACGTCGGAGATAAGGATGAGAAGTCTAGCACAGTAGTAGTACCTCAATCTGGCCTCGTATATGAGCGGAAGCAACAAAGAAAAGAATGCAGGTAAGGTAACTAGCATATTACTTCCGCGCTGTCTGCGCGTGACGACACTGATGCGGGAAGGCGCGGATTGGCTAGTTTCCCGCTTCAGTTACTTGCTTTGTTATAAATAAACGCATTTCTTATAAAAACGCTTGGGCTCCCATCATAGCATCTTCTGCATATTTCTGGGGCTGCACTCAAGAGCCGGTCAGGAGTCTAAGCACGGTGGATCCGTGGCTTCGAAGTACTCGGAGCTCCACAATAATCGTAGTCCAGTCTCGTTTAGAGAAAGCGAAAGACACCAATAGAAGTCGTGTGCTCTGTACAGAAGCTTGTTGGTGGTCAAAGGCCCCGACCTACGACTAGCACTGGGCCTGTGAGTGCGTCCGTCCACTGAGGTGGCGTGGGCGTGAATGAATACGCGCCATGTGAGGCTTAATCAGTCAGCTTGGTCAGTTAATTGGGCCATTGTGTAGTTTGTGTGGCCTGTTATTGGCTGTCCCAGCGACTGCATGTGCGCATATCCTGGCCGCTAAGGCGCCGTGATCCCAAGATTCCCAGAGCAGCGTAGGTTCCTGAGGCGGAAGGTTTATGTGCGCTTGAGGCGCTACAAATCAGCCTTTTGATACATGGTGTTTCTTCATCTTTGAGAGAAGTCCTTCCTGGACTTCAGTTTTCCCGTAATTTCGGCCCTAAGCCGCCTAATAAAGACCCTTGGACTACAAGTTTTGAGACAAAGCGCAGTTTGAAGCCGAAATCAACCCGAATTAAATGGCGCAGCCACATACTGATCCCGCTTGTCGGAATAGTCGGGTGAATAACTAATTTCGACTGTCTAACAGGTCCCCTTGGTTTTGGAATAAGGCAAGGGAATAAGTACCCCCTATATTACATGTGACCTTGAGCTAGATTGTAGAGAGTTTGGATTAACGTTGCGGTTATGGTTATGAAGTTTAGGGCTTAATTTGGAGCACGGGAATGGCGCAAGACCATCAGCAGTACGGGGGACACTTATTCCCTTGTCCAGCCGATGACAGTTCGGTTGTTAAGGTAGCCTTGAATATCTCCATATATTGGAGAGGAAATAAATTAGATTCCCACTTCATTTCTATGCCAAGCAAACTTCACTTATTTTCTAATACCCCCGTCGTTTCAAATCTTAGCTGTAATGTCGCTGACCTTGGGTCTCATCAAATGCGAACCATCAATTCATGCTCTAGATGGGATCGCCAGGAGACATCGGGGAAGTGGCTGAGAATTTCGTGAGCGGCAAGTGGTTTTCTAATACCGTGATGGCTACGAGCTTATAGTTTGCTGAAAGCGAAAGCATATAATATGGTCCCGTCCTTTAGGAGAACAGCATATGAACAAATGACCATACGCAGGAGCATATTCAAAGCCCACCTGTCTGACCTAATCGTAAGTGTCGTACAATATTATTCTTAGTTATAGCTAATACTACACACTTTGTGCACGAGCCCCTATCAATTATACTCCCTATTCTGGTGGCCTGAACTACTTCAAGCCGTTTGAACAACTTGCCGTAAACAGTATTTACTGACAAGTAGCATGCATTTTTTTTTCTTGAACGCACTGCATATCTGCGGCGGCACACGATGATACTGCGTACTGGTAAACCGCAAAAGTCAGATGGCCAGCACTAGGATGGACCTACTCCTCTTGCAATCGCCGGTTGCAGGTAGCAGCCACCTGAAGGGATGTCAGAGCGTAAGTCAGGCCAGTCGGTCAGGCTTGTACTGAACTCCTGTTGCGAGTTCGGGCCAGCGTGCATAGGCGTTGGTGCACTATCGATTTTGCTGACTGCATTGGCTCTGGCCCTGATAATACGGTGGTCGCCAAGACAACGGGGGATGGCGCCTGCAGTGGGATTAATGTGTGCACACGCGTAGGACGCCTGTGCGCTAAGGCTGTTAGGGCCGACTACGCAAATGTTGGCACTGTTCGAAGGGCCTACATTCGGTGTGACAGTCTGGCGGCTGAGGGGCGTAGAGATCGGCGAGATTATTATGAAATCAGGGAACAACTTTCGTGAACTTTGACTGTGATTGGTCAAAAAAGGCCTGCAAGTCCAGGAAGATTTTGATACGTCTCTAAAAACGTTGAAACAGTGGTTAGGGCAGACTACGGGAAATGGGAAAGCGACGCAGTTTAGGCTAGCGTTGAGAGGAGCAGGGTACTCTATGTCCACGCCATTCCAGCTGGACGGTTACATTGATAATGCCTTCTCTCTGATTCGGAAAAGCGGCCTATTTTGGTCTGGATTACAACCAACGAAAGTCTCATTCAGAAGCACCTGACCGTTAAGATTAAGAAAGTGGGAGGACTGCCGTTAACCGCCACTGGAGGGCAGCGCTAACGTCCGGAAAGGTGACGCAGTCTACTGTCATGGAAATTAATTTTCTGACCAACTCTGGTAGTCTGAACTGTAGTGGTGTCTGACGGGTGAGGCTGAGGGGCACTGACGAGTTTGCAGAGGAGGGCTTGGACATTATCTCCACAGGGGGTTGAAACGTGAGCTAATGTGTGGGCGTTTTGTTGAAAACTTCAGATTTCACCCGACCCACATAGATCATGTCCTCCTTCTGACCGTACCAGCGGGGAAAGTACTTAGATTTATTACTAGAGTTGCGAAAGTCCCCTTCCTAAGTTTCGACCAGAGACCTGCTCACCCAGTCCCTGAAAAAAATACGGCCAATGGCCTATCTTATTAAGTGCTAGCCGAAATTCTAAAATGTGTTTCCGATTAGGAAGGATTACTTAGGTGGGACTGTAATATTAATTATCACGCGGCCTAATCCTATAATATTTTGGACTCACCAGTATGTTGGCAATCAAATGCGCTTCTTTCCGACCTGCTGTAAAAACCGCACTCTGTTAAAAGGGCTTATTAAGTAGTATACGTTTTCGCACTGATTTTCGGTGGTCTTATAAATTCAAATATGATTTATAGAAAATATGCATAGAAATCTGCTAACTTTCATTCATTTGCAGGAAACCACGTCTTCAAATCTTGTGCTCGAAGAAAGGGTATATTTAGGTTTTTAAAACTTTTCCGAGTTCCGAAAAATTTTGAGCCAGACCAGTCATTGCATTAGAGTTCGGCGGTTTAAGCCTACAAGGTATATACATTCCGCGTAAGGAAAATCATGTATTTCTCTACACCTTTAAGAAGATACCATGTAGAGTTAATAACATTTTGCAGTAGTAGACGGACAGGTACGATGCTGCATGAATGGACATTGCGGTCTTAGGAATCTCATAATTAGAAACTTCTTCAAAACCGAAAGTTATTATTTCCTCGAGTGTAGAATGTGAAGGCAACATGATTTGCAACCAAAAGGTTAGGAGAAAGAACATTTTTGTGCATGTTTTCTATAAAATATATTTGGAATTACAAGGCCATCACTAACCAGTGTGAGAAATGCAGGCTGTGTAAGTAGTCATTTTTTACTGAATGCGGTCCTTACAGGAGGTCACGAAGAAGTGAATCCAAAGCCAACACTCCGGCAAATCCGAAAAATAATGGGATTATGCCGCGTGATAATTAATACTTCAATCCCACGTAAGTAGGCCTTCCAAATCGAAAACGCATTTCAGAATTTAGGCTAACATTTCATGAGATCGGTCGCTCACTGTACGCGAACGCAGTTTTCCCGCATTCCACCACACACGGACTCGACGATTACCCTTCCTGTAATCGACACCGCGTACGGTAGTTGCAAACAAATATTTAACAAGTTTAAGAACCTAAATGAATAACATTTACATCTAGATGATACAACACACTTCACGTTTCGCCCACAGCGTACCTCGACCTTGATCAACCCACTGATGAACCCTGATGAACTTGATGAACCCACTGAGGCAATAGAGGTACTCAAAGCCTTTCGTCTTGGAAAACGGACAAAAAATCTGCAAACACCAACACGGCCCCGACCTCTCAAAGTTGTGCTGGATTGTAAAGAGCAAGCTGGGTTGATTCTATCTCGGAGCTTTAGAGTAAAAGGCACCAACCCCGGCGTTTTTTTCAGCCGGATTACTCGCCAGCAGAGAGGCTGAAACGTCGTCTTCTAGTCCTAGAGCTGAGGAAGTGACTCAGCGATGGAGGACGGAATTTGGTTATCTACAACAACCAAATCAGACAGCGCCCATCATTCTTTCTTTGGACGGGCGCGATCCGGATGACCGCGCAACTGGCATAGTAGGCGAAAGTCCTAGACGCATCGAAATTACTTCTCTGTCAGCCATAAATCGTAAACTGAAACTTCTGTATACAAATGTGCAGAGCATGTTATCGAAAGTTGACGAGCTAAAGATCCATCTATCTGATCTATCCCCGGCTATAATCTCACTTACAGAAACATGGCTGAACCAGCAGGTGGACAACCGTGAGTTAACTATACCAGGATACCAGTTGTTTAGAAGAGACAGGACAGGACGTCAGGTCGGAGGTGTACTCACGCATGTAAAACACGGGCCTATAGTCTCAGACAAAACAGATAAACTTTCGTGTACTTCTGAGGCAATTTGGCTGACTATAAAAGCACCGGGTTCACCGAGCATTGACGTCCTGACGGTCTACCGACCGCCGAGAAATGATCCCACGGCGGACGCCCGTCGGATTGAGGACCTGGAGAGATTCTCTATCCGGTCCGACGTCTTAATTGTGGGTGACTTCAACGAATCTCTTATCGACTGGAGTTCAGCTTATGCATCTGGTCCAGACCATGCCTTCGACCGACGTTTGCTGGACATGACCCTCAAGTTATTTCTCACTCAGCACGTCTCTTTTCCAACGAGGGTGCGCGAAGGGCAACAGTCAAACTGTCTGGATCTGCTCGTTACAAAGTCACTGGACAGCATTGATGAGGTGCAATGTCCACCCCCCTAGGTCGAAGCGATCATGTCGTACTGTTGTGGGAGTACCCCATGTTTTCTCTGCCCGAACAGGCCACCAGGGTCAGGAGGAACATTTGACGCGGTGACTTTGCCCAAATGAAAGCTGAACTAAATACCATAAACTGGGAATTAGCTTTTTCCGGTGATATAATCAAGGATTGAGACTGGTTTAGTGGGTTACTGCCCGTTCTTCTCAGAGAACACTGTCCTATTTCACGGAAGAAACTGAACAGCAGACCCCCGTGGCTAACACAAGCATTAAAAAAGAAGTGAAGAAAAAGCGGAGGGTGTGGAGAAAATCCCTCTCGGATAGGAGATCTGTGTCGATAAATGCGTACAAAGCACAGAGGAACCTAGTTAGGAGGTTAATCCTCGGGACGCGGCGTACTTTCGAGAAAGACCTACTGAATCGAGCCGCAGAAAATCCAAAGTTATTCTATGGTTACATAAGAAGAAGCACACGAAACAGAGATCCAATCCCGTTACTGAAAACTAGTGACGACATAGAACTCAGTGAAGACGGAGAAAAGGCAGAGCACCTTTCACAATTTTTTAAGTCCATCTTTACGAAGGAGAGCACATTTCTCCCTCCCGACGGCGACATAGTGGACGGGCCAACGATTGAGCACGTCTCTTTCGCCGAAACTATTGTTCGCAAAGTACTGTTGACGCTGAATAAGTCCAAATCACCTGGGCCGGATGACATACCACCGAAATTGTTGAGGGAGCTTGCTGGAGAACTATCCAAACCGCTGTCCATGCTCTTCCAAGCTTCGTTCGAAGCAGGCTACTTGCCCGACGATTGGAAATCCGAGCGGATCACGCCAATTTATAAAGGCGACAGCGAGGTCTTAGCAAACAACTACAGACCAATCAGCTTTACTTCAATTTGCTGCAAAATTATCGAAAAAATAATTAAGCGAGAAATAATGCACTTCCTAGAAGAGCATAATCTGCTATACGATGCTCAGCGCGGATTTCGTATAGGCAGATCATGCGTGACAAATCTACTTTATTGTTTAGATTGCTGGACCCGGGCAGTCGATGACGGCAATGCAGTGCACGCAGTCTACGTCGATTTTAAGAAGGCATTCGACAGTGTAGCACATCAGCGTCTCCTGTACAAATTAAGCCGGACACACATAAGGGGTAATCTCCTGATGTGGATACAAAGTTTCTTGATCGGTCGCTCTCAAATCGTCCACGTCGGTGACAGGCAGTCGGCGGAGGTAGCGGTTGAAAGCGGTGTTCCGCAAGGCTCCGTTCTTGGCCATACCTTATCCATTATATACGTCAACGACTGAGTCAGTGAACTGAATTGTGATGTCGCCATGTTCGCTGATGATGTTAAACTTTGAAGCGTTATCCGAACTGAATTGGACGAAGAGCACTTGCAGGCAGACCTGACCCGACTCAAGAAATGGTCACAGGACCGGCTTTTGCCGTTTAATGTGACTAAGTGCAATGTTTTGCGAGTCGGCAGGACCCGATCTCTAAGCCGGAGGGTTTACTACCTAAACGGCGTATCACTGCAGGAGGTAGACGCCCAGAAACACTTGGGTGTTTGGGTAACGGCTTCTCTAAAACCGTCGCTCCACTGCTCCAAGGTAGCAAAGTCTGCGATGTCAGTCCTTTATCTTGTCAAGCGAGCTTTCCCTACCTTCGATGAGGACTGCTTCGTTAAAGTCTTTGGGGCATTTGTACGGCCACAGCTAGAGTTCGCTATTCAGGCGTGGAAACCGTGGACCTCTAAAGATCTCAGCATCCTTGAGAAAGTTCAAAGACGGGCAACCAAACTCGCAAGTGGACAGAGTTCACTACCCTATGAAACACGATTGTCCAATCCCGGACTTTTTCCACTGAGTTACAGACAGCTAAGAGGCAACCTTATACAAACATTCCGTATACTGCGCGGCCACGACTGCTGTCTCGTACCTGCGGATTTCTTTGAGTCAGCGACCACAACGAACCTCCGACGTCATTCACTTAAACTACGTGTGACTGGCGCCAGGCTGGACATGCGGAAGTTCTTCTTTTCAAACAGAGTAGCCGAGGCTTAGAATGCTCCGCCTACAGATGTCGTCATGTCCACCTCCGTCGAGGCTTTTATGCGCAAGTTGGACCAATGTACCACCAAACGTCATAACGCCACCTGATCGACGTCTAGCATTTCGTTCGAACAGTTTGTTAATGTTGTTATATTACTGCCTGTATTTCAGTAATGTTTGTTTTTGATTATTTTCCTATGTCTGTTGAATGTGTGTTGGCATCTTCGTCTCCCTCAGAAACTGAGATAGCACCAACTAACCATAGACCAACACTTAGTAACGTTAATGTTTTCAACTTTGGAACAATTCGTTTATCTGTCTGGCTCGAAAACTTTGCCAATCTGAAGAAACTCTGTAGCTGTTTGATGTTTCCATTTCAAATTTTTGATATAGTTCGCTTCCTTGTAACAAATAGGGAGTTCAAAGGTTCAACACCTATATTTCCCTCAAATAAACTGAACTGAACTGAACTAGTAGATTATTTGGCGTAGAGAAAGGGAAAGTAGAAGGCGTAAGCGATTAAAAGACTGGGATGACCATTCACGTAATTTTAGCCTACAGTCTCAAGCCAGCCACACTCCACTCTTCGACCGGGAAAGCGAGAGGTCCCAGTCTGAGGTCTGTTATTTACGACGCGCTACCACCTGAGCTATCAGTACACGCTCCGTAGACTGCCCTCAGGATATTTATTCAAAGTCACGCACGAGTTGATGTTTCCGGTCTGGCCTGATTGTAGGACGGAAGACAGCGTACAATTTGCCTTACAGCTCCGGTCTAGGGCACTTGGGACATTCGTCAGGCCACCACGAGTCTACTATCACTATAAGCGAAATCACGCACAAGTCACCGTCCCGGTTCTCACTCTGCTGTGGAGCACACGATGGACGTTGTCGTCGGTCGGGACAGTCGAACTGTCAGTTCAGCTACTATGGATGCATTACAGAGGATGAGCCATTTACGCAGTAAGGTTGTTTTGTGAAAGAATATGTTTTTGTGGTTGAGGGGTATTTTCTGTAAATGTGATGTGTCGAATGTAGTACATGGCGATATAGGTCTACATCGTCAGTTTGCTATCACAGCCAATGGGATTAGGAGTAGGCTTGGCCTGTATATTTTATTGGGAGGCGACGGAACGTGGCGCCATGGTGTAGTGGTTAGCACTCAGGACTCTGAATCCTGCGACCCGAGTTCGACTCTCGGTGGTGCCTTGATTTTCGCTTTCCGAGGTTTATCACTTGGGTTATGCGTACATGGCATTCGTGAGTCGCCGTTGTCGAAACGCATGAATTGGAGTAGTTTCCTAGGAAAATTGAAATGCTCACCAGGCCAAGAGAATTGTCAGATGGTCAGACAAATCTGCGTAGACGCTGTCCCACCCGATCTGCTTAGAATCTGTGCAGACAAATCCACATTCGCTTTTTAACCGGACAGAACCCACCTTTCCGCTTTATGTACGAATAACCCACACCC
>CACRXP010000543.1:298650-342816 GCA_902702965.1 Spirometra erinaceieuropaei
TGAATGTGGTTCAACTGTTGCCTGTAACTCAGAGTGTAGCGGGTAAGAGCAGTAGTGCGTTTTCCTTATACCGGCAGATGACGATATGCGTGACCATCCTGGAGCTGCCCTACAACCAAGGCAACTACAGCAATAAAAAGGAATGGGCCGATGGAGAGCTGCAAAAACGTCCAGAATTCCATTCAACAGAAACCGGAGGTCGGCCAGAAGGTACACTGTGAAACAGCTATGGGCCGAAATGCATGGCTGCTCGTGATCGACTAAAGAAAGGTGATGACGCAGGGATTGCTTCCAGTTAATAGTTATGAGGACTACTTACCGAGGCTGAGTATGTGAAGAGTTTAAAGGAGTCATGTGAGGCTGTAAAGGAGGGTTGAAGGGGTGCGGGGCCGGAATTATTCATCCAAGCCCAGGGACAGGGGTTGGCTGTCCGATGACTGCAAGTGAGCATGTGGTAGAGATTCTAGGCTCGCCGTGGTTTCTATCAGTTTGTCTAAAATTCCTGAGGGATGATATTTCGCAATGCTCCCATTTTAGAAAGATTCTGTCGAACCCCCATAATAAGATGGACTGCGTGCATTTTCATTTTTGCTGTATTAGGTTACATAGAAAGCACCCTGAGTGTTTGTGAACGCCAGGGAACACCACGTGGTCTCGAGTGAGTTTTATAACGCGATTTGTCTCACCTCTTCGGTAAGCTCTACAGTTTAGCCTGTGGGATAAATAAGCCGTGGAGGGTTGTTGACACGAGAGTATTGCATTCATTAGAAGTGGGATAGGAGGTTGTGGTTACCTGCCTAACTGGACAACACAATAAAACTTCATACTAAAGCTTACGCTCTGAGAGTAGACGTGGAAAAGAATTTTGTGAACAGTGGCATCTAAACTTGATCATATATAAATTTCCGACTGTTTATCATCCAGCATATACATAAGTCAGCATTGGGAAACAAGTTTTCGAATTATGGTGGAGGTTCTTTCACCGATGTGCATACGGGATACACTCGTCCATTTGCACCTAGATCCCTCGAGGGCGGTGGCATAGCGACATAATTATGCCGCAGGAGTACCGAGAAAGTGAAAGGAGACCGGGACAGTGATTTCTGGCGTAATAGCCGTCGGGAGTCCGTATGTGGATGAAAGAACAACTTACGGCGTAAGGGCAGTTGGGAAGGTACCCTAAAAGTTCACTGGCCCGCGGCGGAGAGGCAAGCGGGTGGGGTAGCCTGACTGGCCTCACTGAAAGGGGGTGAGGACGGAATGGGCATGAGAGTGGGGAGGGGGGACGGCATCAGCCGGTTGTCATGACATGCGTCGCCATGGCTGATTTGTTGTCTCAGTTGGTGGGACAGACAGGGCCCACCCTTGCCGCAGCTGTCAGGCCCCTTCTTTGGGTGTTGGACGGACATGTGTGGGAATGAGTCACCGCCCTTGTCGTCGCGAGAGCCTATGGCGTCTAAGCGGTGAGTTCGCAGAGCGCTACATTAATCAGTCCAACTCCTGTGTTGAAAGAAAAAACAACAGCCACCAAATCGAGGAGTTGATTGCATGCAGAACCGTGAGGCGGTAGTGGGCACAGGCAAAGTCAAGGCTAGTGCTGACTGCGTTCGGTCATTCCCGAGAGCTAGCGAGTCTAGGAAAAATGACTAGGCGGAGAATTCGCAGTTTTAAATAAACTATTCGTAGGTGATCCGGCCCACTCCTAGCAGAGTCCAGACGCCGTTTCTCTTTGTTTAGTTAAAAACAGTGGTCGTCGCACTCCTATGCCTAATAAGGTTTCGGAATTTTTGGTCACTTTTGGGGGTTAGAGTTTGAGTAAGTTTTAGTGGTTGGGGTAGGGTTAGCTATGCCATCGGTTTGGGTCTTCGAAGGTAAGATTATGATGATCTTAAGCAACCAACCAACAACCGAGAATGAAGGGGAAATTTCTGAGAAATTCGTTTGTGTTTAGTCTCTCTGGTCAGAGGTGATTATGTAGCCCCACCCGAAGTAAACAAATCTCAGCCACCTGTAGTGCGAGGCCGGTGGTGATAGACGGTTTTTGCCGGTGGGACCGGGGAACGCACAGGCGAGGAATCGGGTTTCGGCTAGATCGCAGTTGATAGCCAGGCCCGCATTAGAGGTGGCTGGGGGTTTGTTTTCTGGGGCTTTTTATGGGGCTACATAATCGTGTCTGACACATTCGGCTTCCGTTTTACGTTCGAGGTTGGGGTTAGGGTACCGGTTAATGGTTTCCGATTTTTGGGTTAGGGTTATGCCCTTTAGGCTTAGGTTTTCTGGTTAGGGTTTGGATTTGAGTTAGCGATTAGGTTTCAGTATTAAGGTTAGGTTTTATAGTCAAGTCTGTGGCTAAGGGCTACGGTTACGTTTACGATTTCGGTTAGGTTTAGGGTTAAGGTTGCCGTTAGGGTTAACGGTTAATGTTTAAGGTTAAGGTTAGGATTAGGGCTAAGTTCGCCGTCCGCTTCCCCCTTCCTGGCTACCAACTACGATCTAGCCCAGGTTTCTTGTAGCTAGGGCGGGAAGGGTTATAAGATGCTGAAGAAAAAGTTTTAATTCACCCCAAAGTCAGTGCATATTATTCTTAATTCTTCTGCACGGTGGAGACTAGACACAACACAGAAGTCATACATCCCATTAATGTGATATTTCCATTGCCCTATAGGCGAACTGCAAATACGGTAATGGGCCAGATGTGGTTGGTAATGCGCGGTTGTACTTTGAGTGGTTGAGAAATAGTCGCCATAACCCTAACCCCCAAGCCCTAACCCCTAACTCCTACCTCTAATCCTGACCCTTAACCCTTACCCGACACCTTGCCATAACCACTAACCCCAACTCAAACAGTATTATGTCCATCAGGTGGGGCTACATAACCACATCTTACCGTCTCTCTTCCTCTCCCTGTTCCTCAGATTTTCTGTCCTTTCTGCTATTTACCTCATATTTCACTAAAAAGAGTGAATAAACGTGAGTGGAAGATTGACCTGCCAGATATTTTGTCCTGCCTAGGTTACCCTCACAGAGACCGTTTTCTTTTTACAAAGCAAGTAACGCAGATATTCATATCCACAAGACTTCCCCTTGAAGGCAGTTTAAGGCGACACCACTCGCAGACTGGCTCAGAAGGGACAAAACGTAGCAGATGTTCTAAACCGAAAACGTCATAGAATTCGAAGCTCTCTGGAAACAGTGATGTATACGGAGTGAATTCAGGGTGTCAATGATTCGTTCCGTAAAACAGCAACCGTCTTCTTGTCGTGAAAATTTCATATTTCCCATAGTCTGTGTTCCTGCCTGAACGTCTGAGGTTAATAAGTCGTCGGTTTATGCCCCTCACGAGTCCGCGTTAACAGGACACAGAAACACTGCCACATACGTGTAGATAAAGTGACACAATTTGCGCAAGCGCGACGGGAACGGTGAAAAATTTATCGAAGTGTCGAAATTTTACTCTAACCTAGCGCAGGAACTCTGAGGTCTTTAGCCTCCAGCCCGTAGCACTTGAACAGATTCGTGTCGTCAGGCTAGGTAGTGGTTAACCAATAAGAGCACTGCGGAATACTTGAGAAGTTAAGTCAGGCGGAAGCGGAAGAAGGGACAAGGGATGGCGGCCAGTGATTTCTAGTTGTCTTTGGAAGAGAGCGCGAATTTCTGCCTGAAGGAAACAATTGGCGAATTTGCGAATGCGTGCACTTTTTTCGGTTCAAGAGCATGTACTTTCTTCTCATGCGACGCAGCATGGGGACCGGGTGCGCAGTTCTCTTGCGTCAGATGCTGGCAAAGCACTTACCTTTCCGATCCGAAGTAAGGAGCATGTAAGCTGGCGAGAGTGCTGGTTTCTTCAGCTTAAAGTTTCCCTTTTCCAGTTTGCATGTTGCGTTTTCACCCTAAAAACCCGTCATGACTATGTAAGTCTTTGCTGCTTTTGTCACATGCGAAGTCTGGGGATATTTCCTTTGTGAGTTATTATGGCATTTGATATACAATGTCTGCCGCCAAGTGTTAGACTTTTCATAGCCAACTGCAATCAGGAATCAGTGAAGACCATACGCCGTATGTTCGTTAATGGGGACGTAAATTTCCCTGGCAAATTTTTTTTCGACTTTTGTCTGACACTGCTGGAGTACGCTGTGGAAGCTCGGAGATCATGGGACAGACGAATTCTAGAAGGGGTTCAGGGACACTTCACAAAATTTTGCCCAAACTAGAGTTCCTTGAACATCTTCAGCGACTGCGTGTGCTAAGTTTACTTCTTCTCAGTTATGAACAGGAGAGAGATGACCTACTTTTGACCATCCAGACGCTGAGTAACGTAAACCACGAAACTGGACATAGGCGATTTCTCAGCTGGCGCTTAGACTGGGTCTTGGGAGACAGGATTTAAAACAAAAGGAGGAGTCGAACGAACCAGAATGCTCACAGAATGCGGTGATGGGCTGAGATGCTCCTCTCGCCCCGTGACTGAGTCCGGGACGGCGAAGACCTTTTTCTAACGCATTGACAATTAGTAGTTTGTAAGGTAAAGCGCGGCCGAGAGGAGTGCATATGCAAATAATTAGCTCACAGGCGGGAAAGGAGTCTGGTGTAGTTCGGGAGCAGTTTCACAACGGTATTATATAAGCATAGTGCCTACTGTATCGTAGCATTGTTGTTGCATTGTAGTTGATCATGCAAATATTGTATTAGAGGGCTGCACAACCCGTCGGTTAGCTTCAAATCTCATTCCTTTGGCGAACTGCAGTATGTTTACCGCGAAACTGTTCGGGGTAACTTTCCAACGCTTCAGATATACTGACCATGACTGCGGGAGCCTTGGTGCCATAATTCGTTGCGTATCTCCTCGTTGGCCAATGATGTTCTTTAAAGGGTTGATGCATTTCTTTCGCTATTTGTCGCTCCAGAATGTTTTCCGAGTTATGCACGTCTTCACCCCGTTTTTGTGGTATTACCTCAAAACCCCCACCTGACATTGTCTCGGGGTTACAAAGAGCAGATGCTTATTTTATTTTCTTTTCCGCAAATGTCCCGCAATTTCATGATTAACAAAACGACCTGCTAATATATGTCGCAGTTTTCCCGAAAGTACAAATAGCTTTTTCACATAAAAATATTTGTCCCACGACGGGGAATGATCAGATCAGATCAGATTCATTAAGGGAAAGGTAGGCGAGCGTCTTTGAATTCCCTTTTGGTTACAATAACGTCATATAAAAACAATCTGTAAGGCAAGTGTGAAAAAAATTAGGTAAGTAATTACATAAAACAAGCATTGGTCACTGGTATGGATTTGTCTGTGAATGCCTTCTATGTCAAAATTGTACAATATCCAGTACGGTACTGAATAGACCAAGTAATATCAAAGCAAGCGCACATGTGGCGGCCAGGAGATAGCGAAAATTGTAAAACGTAATGTTACTAAAATATAGCGAGTAGCATGCTTTGTAACATAAAACGTTGAATGGGGCGGGTGGCACAGGGGGGAAATTCGTTAGTTTCTGATGCTGTGGAGGTACATATCCCTGTACTGGTCCAGCTTTCTCTTAAATGAGTCCACGGATGAGGACATGACGACGTCCGAAGGCAGGGCGTTCCATTCCTTTACCACTCTGTGGCTGAAGAAGAACCTCCTTGCGTCCAGTCTCGCTCCTGTCACATGTAGTTTCAGAGGGTGTCCTCTGAAGCTAGTAGTGGTGGCCAGCTCAAAGAAGTCGCCGGATGCGAGGCAGCAGTCCTGACCCCGTAACATTCTAAACGTTTGAATTAAGTCGCCACGGACTGTTTTTCGTGCACTCGTCTTTCGTCATTTGTCCGCCACATTTCCGTGTTCTGATGCTGCCCAAAGGATTCACTTGCTGAACAGAAGCGTTTATAGAATGCTTTGTAAATGTAACAACCCAGTGGTTCTTATGGAATTCAAAATGTCTTCTCCGACAATGAACAATACACTGAACATTCTCGTAAAATGTTAACCGTAATTTTCAAATCAATTTTCAATTATTAAAGATTACTCAAGTGGGGGTTATAATAATAATAATCATCGGGCAACATAACCTCAGAATATTTTAGTCACGTCAGGATGACGACTTTTGAATGCGCTTGTTTTCTGCCGCCTGCAAAACCTACATGCGGCAAAAGTGATAACTTAAGTAGCGTGAATTTTCGCCGTTGATTTTCTATACCTGTACAAACTTAAGTATATATTATAAAAACATGCATCAATGAGTGGTCATTTGCGCTGAGTTAGACGAATACGGTTAACAAAGTTCCTAAAGTTTCCCACCTATTTATTTAATAAGGAGTTGGGTACGGAGTTGAATACCCCCTGAACTCCATGCTTTCAGGGTTTCAAATTATTTGATTTAGGCGGGCACATGCGGTCAGCAATCGGGGTTGCCTGCGCAGACTCTTTCATGCGATTAAATGGGTGGTTGGTAAAAAAAGGACTGGCGACAACAAACACAGCGGAAACGGTTAGATAAAGTGTAAATACAGACCACAGGCCCCACTATTTGTGGCACGAAGCTGCTAACCTAGATCATCTGGGCAGACAATCTATAGAAATATAAGTGTGAGGGTACTTGTTCCCCTGTCCTACCGAGTCTGGATTGGAGTCCCAGGCCCTCGTTGTCTGGAGTTGACTTATGACTGACCCACGACAAATTAGAAAAGGCCATACTAGTCACTCTTCCTTTCTGCCAGTAATAATGCCTGAATGCTCTCTCCTTGTCAGCTTGGAACAACATGTACAAACGGTCCAGGCGAAACACTACTGGACGACGCCAGCGACTGGTAGATCTGTTCTATCGAATGGACACAAATCACGACAGGATTTTAAGCTGTCAAGAGGTAAACTGCTATCTGCGTCAAAATGGATACGACGAGGCTTCGATCATGGTTAGTTGTCCTTGGGTCAATGATTTTGAAAAGAACATTTTATATTAAATTCTCATGTTTGACAGAAAGTATAAATGACAATTTAATCTTTATCTACGTGATACCATTACAAAATTCGTTAGCTTTGGGAAACTCGGTTATATTTTCTGGAACATCTCGTTATCCTGCCTTTACCCCCGAGTGCCTTCAAGTTGTGTAAGGGAAGATGCACACAGTAACTGTTATATATGCCACTACTAAACAAGCATGACTGTGGGGGCAAGTCCTCGAGTTCCCAACGTATAAATGACTGAGGACAAAGAGCACTCTTTCGAGGGTAACTCGTTGGCCCTTGCAATCGAAGTAGCAGTCTTCCCGTTTTGCTTGGTCATGTTTCCACTATGACAATCGGGAGTCCAATTTCTGACACTGTCCTGCTGGGGACGTTACAAAATGCTCTTTTAAGAAAGAGTTTACTAACTGCCAATGAATGTACCTGGCGGAGTTAGTGTTAACTGGTTAACATTTCCTCCTTATAGTCAGCGGTTAGCCCAAAAGATCCTCTATCCCTTCGCCATCTTCTGAACGGGGCATGCTGCAGGATGTGGATGACTTTGTGCGTTATGTCAGAATGAACTTCTCAGGGGTGCCATCTATGACGTTTTTTGGTGAACAAATAATAATTATCTTTAAGTCTACACATTCTGTATGATCTATGTAAGCGGTTACGTCAACCAGCGCAAAACTTTTCCTATGGCTTTTTGTGTGTAGAAAATTGGGTTATTTGCAGCTACGCAGGCGTCTCTGAACTAAAAGATTTGACAAATTTCCTCGTTTTTGCCATCTAAAATATAAAGGTAACTTTGCAAAGGATGTGTGCTGATTGTTCTAGTTGGATAATTGACCAAATATTTTGTCAACCTCTATTTTGCAGTGAACATTGGATCGGTCCCGAATTCTAGGTGCTGTTGCCTGACCATACCAGCGTTGTTTCTGAAAGGCGTCCTCGTCCAGAATAAAATTGCACTATAGTTCGCACTAATTATGGGCGCGGAGTAAAGTCATGCTTCATATGAAGTGACTGATTCGAATTTCGAATCCTATTCCGCCTCTAGAAAGCAATGGAACGGTAAAGTGCAGGACAAGTTTTTTATTATATGAAACCAATACTCTTACCTTCTTTTGTTAATAAAGTATTTAAATACAATAATATTGACACCTCTCCCACTTCTGTATTTGTCGTGCATAGGGGTTCTGGCAGACATTTGACCGAAACCGCGACGGTCAAATCACGGCGGAGGAGTACAACAGAGTTCTGGCCAGGCTACCGGATGACAGCCTCGAGTAAGTCCGCTACTCCTGCATCTTCTCAGAATACTGCTTCTTAAATTCATACCACGCTCTAGTTTTCGCTGAGAAAAGGACTTTCGCACTCATTTTCAGTTTTGGCGAAGAAGTGGTACTGATATAAAACGTCTACTTTGAATAGTACTTGACAGAAGGGTTGGCGTGCTCAAGTTAAATGCCCCTCTGCTGACTTCCGATCAAACTGAACAGTCAAATGCAGCAATGTTTTCTGTCTACCTCGGTTGCGGAACTAAACAAACACACGAAAGTTCGACCGTCTTGACCGGCGATGTCCACCGTGTGTTCCACAGTAGAACAAAAGCAGGCACGGTAGCTTACGCGTGATCTCCTTCATAGTGATAGTAGACTTTAGCCGCACCCACCGCACTCTCTCCTCCTCCTCCTCCTCCTCCTCCTCCTCCTCCTCCTCTTCCTCCTACTCTCCCAACTACCTGGACCAAAGCATAGTCAAGAAGATCGGAGGTGGGAGAGGGCGCAGGAGGCTGGGGCGGCCAGGCTTAAAACCTAGGCGTACCACTGCACTCCTTGGCCCACAAAAAACACTTGACCGGGATTTTGTACACCAAGAAATTAAAAGGGGGGGGACTGTTTGGAACCCAAATTGACGCGGCGAGAGCCTGCAAGTGGGCCTGGAACAACAACCCCGGTCCACAATTCACACTGACCAGGATTTAGACCCTAACAAAAAATACGGGCGACGGCTGACGCGGTCAGAGCCGCTGCTGGTCGTGCCTCGATACCTAGTTCGAATCCCACGGTGTGGGAGTGCCACCTACGTGCAAGGTGTAAATTGTGTCTGTGTTGTGTGATGAGGGCTGATGTTGGCGCACGGTGCAGATGCTCGTGAGGAGATTCGATGGTGTGGTATGTCTGGCGGGGATTTACCGCTGGCTCTAGGGAATGCATTTGTGGCTGAAGAGGCCAGTGCTGTGGCTGAATGCGCGAGGACAATGAGGGTACTTGGGGCAAGTGCGTGTGGTGTATGTTGGTGCTCGAGGCACTGATTCGCCAGGCCGACCCAGACACACACACACACCCCCACACGGTTTGACAGTTGCGCCCTGCCGCGTCCACTGTGTGCCCCACAGCGAGGCGAGAAGAAGGACGGTGGTTTGAACGTGAACTAGGTTATAGTGATGGCAGACGTGAGCTGCATCTAGCGCACTTTCACCTCCCTCATCCGGCGGAACCCGTTGTCAAGACGGAGACAAGAAGACCGGAGGTAGGGTCGGGTGCAGTGGATGGCAAAGTTAGACAGCTCGTCTGTGCGTGCCACACACGCCCGGTTCGCGCACAGAGGACCGGCTGGGATTCCAGCTGTTTCAGTTTTCGATTTCAGTTTATTTGATGGAAACATAGGTGTTGAGCCATTGAACACCCTGTTTGTTCCGAGGAAGCGAATTATATCAAAAATTTGAAAATGGAAACACCAAACAGCTACAGAAGTTTTTTTTTCAAATTGGAAAACTTTTCGAAACCGGTCAGATAACCGAGTTGTTCCAAGTGTTCAAAAACCTTAACATCACTAAATGTGCTGTACAGTAGTCGGTCTGTGAATCATTGGCGCGACCTCAGTTTCTGAGGGAGGCGCATTGAACGTCAACACTAATTCAACGGATTTGTGTAATAAAAACAAACGTTACTGAAATACGGGCAGTAATATAATAACATTATAAAACCGTCAAAACGGAATGCTAAGACGATATCAATCAGGTGACAATATGGCGTTTATTGGTATACTGGTATAACTTGCGCTTAAAAGCCTCGAAGCATGTGGGCATGACGACATCTGCAGGCGGAGCATTCAAAGCCTCGGCCCCTCTGCTTAAAAAGAAGAACTTCCACATGTCCAGCCTGGCGCCAGTCACACGTAGTTTAGGTGGAGGTTCGTTGTGGTTGCTAATTCAAAGAAATCAGCAGGTAAGAGACAGCAGTCCTGGCTGCGCATTATACGGAATGTTAGTATAAGGTCGCTTCTTAGCTGTCTGTAACTCAGTGGAAAAAGGCCGAGATTGGACAATAGTGTTTCATAGGGTAGTGAACCCTGTCCACTTACGAGTTTGGTTGCCCGCCTTTGGACTTTCTCAAGGATGCTGAGAACTTTAGAGGTCCAGGGTTTCCACGCCTGAATAGCGAACTCTAACTGTGGCCGTACGAAAGTCCGAAAGACTTTAACGAAGCAGTCCTCATCGAAGATAGGGAAAGCTCTCTTGACAAGATAAAGGACTGACATCGCGGACTTGGCTACCTTGGAGCAGTGGAGCGACGGTTTAAGTGAAGCCGTGACCCACACACTCAAGTCTTTCTGGGCGTCTACCTCCTGCAGTGTTTATTCATTTAGGTGGTAAACCCTCCGGCTCAGGGATCGGGTTTCACCGACTCGTAAAACATTGCACTTAGTTATATTAACTGGCAAAAGCCGGTCCTGTGACCAATTTTCGAGCCGGTCCAGGTTTGCCTGAAAACGCCCTTCGTCAAGTTCAGCTCGGATGAGGCTCCAAACGTTAACATCAACAGCGAACATGGCGATACTACACTTCAGTTCACTGGCGCAGTCGTTAGCGTATATAATGAATAGGGTAGGGTCAAGGACGGAGCCTTGAAGAACACCGCCTTCAACCGCCACCTACGTCAACTCCCTCTCACCGACGTAGACAGTGTGAGAGCGACCGATAAGGAAGCTTTGTATCCACATCAGGAGATTACCCCTAATGCCCGTTCGGATTAATCTGTACAGGAGACGCTGATGTGGTACACTGCCAAATGCTTTCTTAAAGTCGACGGAGACTGCGTGCACTGCATTGCCGCCATCGACTGCTCGGGTCCAGCGTTTTACACAACAAAGGAGGTTTGTCATGCATGATCTGCCTCTACGAAGTCCGTGCTGGACATCGCACAGCAAATTATACTGTCCTAGGAAGCGCATTATTTCTAGCTTAATTATTTTTGGCCATAACTTTGCAGCAAATTGAAGTAAGGCTGATTGGTCTGTAGTTGCTTGCTAAGACCTTACTGCTGCCTTCATAAATTGGCGTGATCCCTGCATATTTCCAATCGGCGGGTAAATAGCCTGCTTCCAACGAAGCTTGGAAGAGCATCGACAGAGGTTTAGATAGTTATCCAGCGATCTCCTTCAACAATTTGGGCGGTATGTCATCCGGCACAGGTGATTTAGAATTATTCAGCGTCAACAGTTCTTTGCAAACAGTAGGTTCGGCGAAAGAGCAACTCAATCGTTGGCCTGTCCACTATGTTGCAGTCGGGAGGAATAAATGCGGTTTCCTTCGAAAAGATGGACTTAGACATTGTGAAAAGTGCTCTGCCTTTCTTCGCCTTCACTGAGTTCCAGATCGTCGCTGGCTTTCAATAATGGGGTTGGGTCTCTGTTTCGCGTGCTCCCTCTTATATAACCATAGAATAACTTCGGATTTTCTGCGGCTCGATTCAGTAGGTCTTTCACGATAGTACGCCGCGTTCCGAGAATAAGTTTCTTAACTAGGTTCCTCTGTGCCTTGTATGCATTTATCAACAGAGCTCCTATCTCAGAGGAATTTCCTTCATAACCTCCGCTTTGTATTCATTTCTTTTTTAAAGCTCGTGATATCCGCGGGAGTCTGCTGTTCAGTTTCTTCCGTGAAATAGGACAGCAGTCACGGAGAACAACGAGCAATAACTCACTAAAGCACTCTTAATCCTTGATTATGTCACCGGAGAAAGCTGTTCCCAGATTGTGGTGTTTAGTTCAGCTTTCATTTGGGCAAAGTCGCCATTGCAGCCTGTCTCTCTGTCCTGGGGGAGGAACGGGTTATCCCATCAACTGGCAGAATTTATATGTCCCTGCTTGAGTCAGATTATTTATAGTAAGAAATACGCTCCAAGTATCATGGTGATGGAGTCCTCGACGTCGATCTCGTTCTCTCTTCCCTCTCCCATACGCCAGTCTACTGTCTGAACTGGTCAGCCATATGATGAGGGAATTGGACGTAAGTGGCTGACAAAGCTGAATAGTCCGTCTGAGCGTTCCTCACACGACCTAGCTCCCAGCACAAAGTACTGGGTTTTCGCACAAAATTCCCATTTGGACAGGAGCTAGGCATATAACCTTCACAGGTTGCATTATGACGAGTAATCGACAATGAGGAAAGTGGCCAGCAAAGCGTGAAAGTTTAAAATGGACATTTCAGATTTATTCCTATTCTCGAAGAGCCAAGAGGTCCAGCAATTCAACTTCTGATTTGCTGACTAATGTCCAAAGAGTCAAGGTCCACATCGGCATCCTACCGAAGTTGAGCTGAGCATTGCTAGCTGACGACGCTGACTAGGCCAGAAATGATAATTCCGAATCTGCCTGCATTGTCGGTGCTTTTCCCAGCTTTAGAAGTTTCTGTCGATAGGGGGCTCGCGTCGTTGAAAAAGGAGAAGGGGTTGGTCTATTACTCGTCGTTTTAAACGGTTGATAAACCCACGCGTTCCAGAAAAATTCATAGCAGGTCGTCGATAGTATGGCTTCACTAACAATCAGCAATCGCGTTATACAACGATACATCCAGCACTCCGAAAAACAGCTGAGTCCTGTCTTTATCTGTGCTTTCTCGCAGCGACTCAGTGGAGCACGTTCAAATGGAAACTATCGGTTTCTAGCTTGTTTGGAAAAATTTACGAAACAATGAAGGAACGCAGGGTGTTGGGGAAAATATATCCCTTGCAGTCGACACCTACTCATAGTTTCGATTTGGTAAGATATTCACGCTGTAAATATTCCTACGAAAGACGAGTTATTTAATTTCAGATTGCCTTTTTAAAGTCTAAAGTTCAGCCCCATTTTTTCTGCTTCCATCCGCAACCACGTAACAAATCGTTGCGCTGCCTCTGAGGAATCCAGAACCGAAGTTTGTGTCGCGAAGCAGTCGAAGATTGACCAGACTAGTAGCTGGACTTTTACTTAGCAATTCTGCTTGGGGTAAGAAGAATTTTTGAGAATAAAACCCCAGTTAGTCCATATCCGTCAACGGAATAATCACTACACACGTCAGCCTCCACCGGCATGTTCCCTTCTTAGGGAAACAATTTACTGGTGATTTCTGGCGACAAATACAATCTGTAAGTAGGGCTACTCTCTGCAGGATGATGGACACGAATGAAAGTGAATGGCGTTAACTCACGTGGGCGTAGTTGCGAAACGGAAGGCTTCACTCCAGGGCTAAGCGGAATGTCTGCACGTCGTCCTGCAAACCGGCCAGATCGGTGACACAACCCACACGCGACTTTAGACACTTGCGATCGTATCCAACGGAGCGTAAACCGGTTGCTCCACTGTAAGATAGTTAAGTTCCATGGCTAACAGGATCCGGCGTCGGATTTCACATCCTTCTGGTCTGATGTCTGGTTATAGACGGTTTAGAATAATAAATATGTCCGAAGTAGACATACCAATCCCTTCCGTCTTTGTCAATAAGCATTTCGGTGATCCCATTCCCGTCGTCTGCTAATACATCCAGTTTCTGGCTGAGGACTACCTGCACAGGCACGGGTAAGTCAGCTTTCCTACCTCGCGAAGTTACCTAGGATGCTCCTCGTTACGCCCGGCCAGTTGCAGACGCCGCAAATCTCTGTATTATATGCTGTGGACAATGAAATAAACACCGGATCAAGGGAATTGTACTGCTGACGTTTCAGAGACCATGGTTGGCTCTCCATTGTCAAAGCATTTAGTACAAAAATTGACCAGAATTTTAGACAAACGGCCGAATTAATTGGGCTTGGGCTGATCGATTTTTTTCTTCTTTCGCAGCCTTGGCCGTCTGACCGTCGTCTGTGAAGGTTGGTGGCCTCCTGTGTTGTGTGTCGTCACCTCAGTCGGGGTCGGTTATGTTTGTGTCGCCCGTTTTGGGTGAATTAGTCGACGGACCATGTTTGCTCGGTATTCCTAAGCTCCGTATGATCGTGTTGTCCTAGTTATGGCGTACGTAGTGACGTAGGCCTTTATAGGCCGCAGGAAGGCTTATATGTCTGTTGGTGAAGTTGGCGTCTAAGTACCAAGCCTCAAGTGAGGCGTTCCGCCCTTGAAGTGCCCCGGCCTAAGACAGTTGCTCCTTGAAAGTCAAAACTGTGCCACCCACCGAAACTTCAGCAGTTGTTCATCAAATACGTTGTTACGATGGAGACTGCAACTACGTTGGGGAAACCGGACGGGTATTTTAGACCCGCCTACATGAGTAAAAACTGGAAACTCGGAGACTAGGCCCAAACCCACAGCTTGCGACTCACACTGGAGAAACTGGCCTCAGTTTTGACTTTCAAGGAGCAACTGTCTTAGGCCGGGGCACTTCAAGGGCGGAACGCCTCACTTGAGGTTTGGTACTCAGACGCCAACTTCACCAACAGACATATAAGCCTTCCTGCGGCCTATAAAGACCTACGTCACTGCGTACGCTATAACTAGGACAACACGATCATACGGAGCTTAGGAATACCGAGTAAACATGGTCCGTCGACCAATTCACCCAAAATGAGCGACAAACGCAACCGACCCCAATTGAGGTGACAACACACAACACAGGAAGCCACCAACCTTCACAAACGACGGTCAGAGGACCAAGGCTGCGAAAGAAGAAAAAAAATCGATCAGCCCAAGTCCAACTACTTCGGCCGTTTATCCAAAATCCTGGTTGATTTTTGCACTAAACGCTTTGCCAATGGAGAGCCGACCAAGCTATCCGAAACGTAAGCAGTACAATTCTCTTGATCCGGTGAGCACTTCATTTTTCTCAGCTTACCGACCCGGATCGCTTACGTTAGCTAACCTGTATTATATCCGTCCATTATGAGCTAGTCATACTAATCGGCCAAGTAAAGGGAGGCGTGGATACTCTTTTGCCAAGGAAGACATTCAGACGCATTTTCCAGGGAGGAGGGCGTGGTGTTTGGGGTCTTCCAATAGCTGTAAACGTTAAGACAGCTTCCTTTAGTCAGACAAGAGTACTTTAAGATATACGCACTAACTACGTAAACAGCATCAGAATAAGTCTTGGGAGCAGAGCCCCACAGCGCTGTTACTGATTGTTCACTTGCGGAAAAGGTAGTTCAGAAACCCTAAGAAGATACTGTTTCTCTGGACGACGGTCGAGTACGTAAGCCTCCGGCTTTGTTGCGATAACAGGCCCGCTTATTCGATTTAGGTGGGAGTGTTATATTAGAGTTACTCTTCTGGCTAGGCTTAAATGATTACATTTACAGTCATGCTCGGGGTTAGGCTCAAAGTTATAGTTAACCTAATATTGCGGTTAGAAAAAGGATTAGAGTTGGGGTTGGGGTTACGCTTGCCTGCCGCATACCGTCTCACTCAATCTAGCCTTCTTCAACCAATAACCATAGATTACCTGTGTTTCACCCCTTTACACACTCCTAGTTCGCATATTTTAATCTGCGCGACCTGAAGTAATAAAAAAAACATACGGCAGAAATGCGAGTCTTCTCAATGCCTTCTACAGGTTTCGTCACTTGCCGCTGTAATCTGCCCTACTGGTAGGAAAAATCCTAACACACTTCCCATTTTACTGGGATACCTAGGTCTTATTTTGTCACTGGGTTCAAACGTCTAATCATTTCCATTTTTTATTGTGATCGAACTCAGTCCCATAGACATCTCATTATATCGCTAAGTCATCAACATTTGGGGTCTTCCCAACCTGCTTTATGGCATACTATCATAATAGAACGTCACAATTCACTCGACATTTCAGATAAAACCGCAGGCAACGCTTTGTTTTTCTTTTAAGGAGATCGAGCCAAGGCCATTCATATCATCCTTTTGCACTGATAAAGAGGACTCCTTCAAAGTCGCTTGAGGTCGCTTCTATCGGCATAACTCGGTCATCTGGCTGAATAATATGCTGACATCTATACATATACATGTCCAATGCGTCGGTTCGGCTCGTAATATAGGCTTGGTAGAAGAAGGTGACTCAGGCAAAATCTTTTTTCTTCGTTTTCAGCGGCGACAGACTTCGGAGAGTGTTTAACCAACTGGACACTAATGCAGACGGGCGCATCGACACGACTGAAGTCCAAGGCATTCTGTTGGCACTTGCAGACCCAGCAAACGAAGAACTCCTGCGTACACTCTTTCAACTTAATGGTCTATCACTGGACGCTGGGTTGACCTATGAGCAATTCATAACCTTATTCTCCGATCCTGTCTTTGTGTGACATTGTCCTTGTTATTGCGCACTAAGAATTGTCTTAGACAAACCCTTTCTGTGTGTATCTTTTTAAATTAACGGACACATTATTCTCATCAGAAGAATATCTTGCCAAGACTTGTACAACAAAAGGACATCGGACTGAGCGTGATCTTGGTCCGTGAGAGAACAGTAACTTAGTTTGAACCAATTGGTGGACGGTTTTGTGACCTGAATGCTGATTGGGTCAGTCCAACTCTGTCAGTGGCATAACTCATGAAATGTGCCTAAATTTGTGTAACATATGTTATCATTCGGATACGAGCCCATATGCATCGATTAGAATTCCTACCTAATAATGATGGACTTTAGGTGAAGTGAAAACATGTAGGACGTGTGAAAAGCAATAATACGCCGTTCAGAAATAAGGAATTTTTCAAGAAGGAGGGAAATGTAGAACGTCTAAGGTGTTTTGCGTCCACCAGTGGCCGCTACCGAGTTCAGACCTTTACCTCATCAAGGTATTTTAGGTGTATGAACTTGAAACCGACCTCTCAGCTGTACGCTAATGAAACAAAGACTAGGGTCCCTCGGTCGCCAGCGGGCTTCTGCGTATAACGGACGAAGGCAAACCACAGGGCTGGAAAAAGACGTCGTAACACACAAAAATCTCGGACGCTTTGAAGTAGAACAGTAGACGCCCCGATAAACAGGCCATGGGCAAGAAGATTATTTGTCGAAGTTAAAATATTATCTATTTAATTAAGCCGTGTGTGCAGGCTGCAGCATAAACTTGTTAAAATTGTCGGATACTATCCTAAGGAGACTTTTGCCAAGTTTGCAGCACTTGAGTACACGTGCATATACTTTGCGTCAGAAGTTTGATGTTCAAATTGTGATTGATAGTCAGCTTACTAGAACAGACAGAATTCTATCGACCAATTTCTTCAGTAGCGGCAAGTTCTTGAATGCAAGTTCATGTTGCCAAACCATAATCAGACCGGTAGAAGCACATCTTATCACAACCGAAATTTGAGAATTTCTGGGGCCCTGCTGACCGGAAGGAGTTTACGATATATGTCCGGGATCATTATTTGGAAAGTTCGGTCTCCTTCGCCTGCAGCCGCTCAGCAACCGCATACGTGATGGCTGAGTAATGTTGTTTATAACTGAGCCTCCCTCGCCCTGTCGGTGATTGACGCGGCACTGACCTGGCTGTCGCGATCAAACACCCTGAAATGGCCTATTTAGCTTGAAGAAATGTACCTATTTACGGGAATGAATTTACAGCGACAGAAAGTTCACAACGATCATTCGTAGATTGGCCTCTTCTGCAGAGCACAAGAGAGGAGGATGCGGGTTTTGAGCATGCCAGAGATGACATGTAAAACACGACAGCCTTAGCCCTTCGATGGTATCCCTGTGGAGACATTTAAAACACCCTGTGGTAACCTGAGGACCAACATATCTCACAAAACGGTCAGCAACAATGAGATTGAAGACGACAAACCACAGACAATGAAGCCAAAACACAGTCTCTAAAGGAACCCTAAACTGACAATCTTTCGGAAGCATCTGGTTGATAATGATAAAGTTGGGCTAAGATTCAGGCTGATTTCATAACATGTGATTCTAATCTGCATACCATATACAGTGTTGCCGACATTATCCGAGGGGATTATGTGTTGAGGAATACTTGATAGGCCTGCCTATTCCGTTACCATTCAGAAGTTGGACGCAAGCAACCATTGACAGAAACTACTTAGGTATTCGAACAAACGTTATGCAATGAGTTCACGTAATAAAACGGAACTCACTAAGTCTGGTGGAAGACCAGAACCTTTCATAAGAGTAGGGAGGGTGGGAGTTACGGGAACAGTCAAAGACACAAGACTGCTAACGTTGGGTATTCGGCCAACCGCATGATCTGCAAATGAAGTCGAAAGGACAGACATGAGTAAACCGCAGTCTGAGCTGCCATACAACCAACGATAAAATACCGCGTCCAGAGATGGAACGCGTGTCGTATTCAGCGCGAGCCTCCCAACCTGCCAGGCCCGGCGAGGAACACCGTTACCCCGGTAGACCAGTGGTGACTTGTCACAAAGTTTAATTATAGCGAGGGAGCAGTGAGCCACATTGACCCCATCTTTCTCCCAACGACCACCATGCCCCGACAGCAAAGCGAACTTACGGAGACTGAATAGCAAATTAGGACAGTGACTGAGCTGGCGTAAGACTCCTGCCTCTCGAAATTCACGCATACATGACAGCTCGACCGTCGTGTCTGACGATGTCCATCGTGTGCTCCGCAGCAGCCTGAGAGCAGTGACGGCAATGTGCGCGCGGGTTATTTTAAAGTGGTGGTAGACTTGCGCTGCATTTACTGCACTTTCTCTCCCTCCCTCACCTGAGCTCGGTGTCAAGACAGAATCAAGAAGACCGGAAGCGGAAGAGGACACAGGTGGCTGGCACGACGAGAAAACCCGCACCTAGGCGTGCCGCTACACTTCCTGGTCCACAACGCGCACTGGCCAGGATTTTATACAACAAGAAAAAAAGGAGGTAGGGGCGACTCGGATCCAAAATAACGCGGCGTGCGCCTGCACGGGGACGTGCCACCTCATCCCAAGGCTGACATTTTATGGGTGCGCATTTCAAATAACGCCTGTCGGAGGTCAATCTGGCCTCCGTGCTGGTTCAGGCCATTTATTTCTTGGCCCGTCTTAGGGGCACACCTGCACGTGATTGACCCTAAACAACACCGTTCATCTAGAGGAGCCAGCGCACTGAACCATTCGTGCGGAGGTGACTACTGTCATGCAACTACCTACCGCTCCATCGATCACAAGCGATCGAATTGCCTCGACCTGTAGCAAATGTCCACCAGCTCACTCTGCACATATTCAGCGCGAAATAAATTCGCTAGTCTCTAAAGCCCGTCGGGTATTATAAGTACCATGCAGGATGCATTGGTCTGCGTCATTAATGGACTATACCAAATTCCTTTAAATTGCCACTGCATCTGCTCAAATGAAGAAGATGCGACCGGAATGAGGACTGACGTAAAGACTATCATCATGCCAGGCATCATCTGGACTGGAGTTTTCGGGGACACAAGTTGTGGAAGCCTGATATGAAGGGGGATTTTCGGGAGAGCGAACCGCAGTGGCAGGCACTTTACCGCATCAAAATTGACCGGCGTATGAAAGGCTGGTGGCCAACGTACTTAAAATGTTCAAAATCGAATTCAATTAGTTCACCATCTAAATAACGTCGAAGGAACACTAAAGCTCCAAAACCAAGTTGGAAATGAGAGTGGCCGCTTTACCAAATGGGGGACTTCGCATTGAAAAAGCTTTACCGAAATTCTCACTCAAAGGACTTCCTCGAGGTTCGGCAGTCTAGAATCTGCACCAACAGTCGCCATGTCTGTCTTGATTTCCACTACCGGGGACTACAAGCGTAGCTCATCTGTCAAGCCCACCTCCAAAGTACTGAGTGGTTATGACAATAAGCTACTTTCTTTGCCCCTCACGCTTTCGCAATGAAGAAGTTCCGATTGCGGCCTCCCTACCTCCACACCCAAGGTGTGTTTTAAATCATATTCGTTCGAACGGAGATCTCACTGAATCAGGGAGCGAATGCTGCTAAGCAAATTCAAATTGTTGATATCCTGAGCGTTCAGCGAATTTCACCAATGATCAGAATGGTGATGAAATCGTGAGAAGTAACTACCCGGATGCGGGCCAGCGAGTTATTATCGTGTTAATATCAAAGAGATGCGGTGGATGCAAGACCTGTTGGTTTAACCAGGCGTGTGGCGTTTTCGCAGCTTCATCGCACAAATGCTGCGTTCCTTGCGCATCTGCTATTCATGTCTTTTGCTGTCTCTGAAGATGCGTTGGTCAAAGCATAGGCGAATAAGAGACCACTTTCAGCGGTTGATTCGCCCGCCCAATGAATTCAGTAGGCAGCTGACTAGGTCTCTGTGCAGAATTTTTGAATGTCGGACTTCAAAGGCCGTTTTTCTTTCGTGATTGCCCTAAGAAGCAGATTTCGTTGGGCTTCAGAATATATGTTCTGAGCGGCAGTAGGGTCTGAATGCCGCGTCGCCTATCGGCACTTTAAATATTTCACAATTTATTCGGTGACGATTTTTAAGTCTCCAAACCCATGCTACACGCATGTGACCCCGAATTAGGTTCCAGATCGTCGTATACTGGATGTCTCAAACATTTTCCCGTGCATATGAATAAATCTCACTCAGGAATTTCTTACTTATGTATCTCGTTCTTCGTAGTTCGCTGATGCATTCTTAGGGTCAAATGTTTTACACGAATTCATTGGAGTAAAATTATTGTTTGAGCGCCTCACAAAAATGAATTTCCTCGAAAACCGCCATTCAGAAACACTGAATAGGCATTTATGGTAGTTATAAAATGCAGACCATTTCAGGTGTTTGGCATTACATATCCTGCAATTTCGTAATACTTCTTGGATCCTTCAACTGCATACTTTACAGGGTTCCAGGGAGCAGCAGAACATATCTTTTGTTGTCATTATCTTTAAAATTATAAATTATTTTAATAACTCTGCAAAACTTTCGTTTTTTATAGTGAGGAAAGATATCTTCGGAAAAGAGGCCATAATGCAAGTTAATGCCAACTTTAAGGCAATATGTTGAGTAAGCATCTCTGGCTCTTTAAAGCACATCTATGCATGGAGTGCCCCTACCGATAGGTGAGATCAGAGGTTTGGATAAAATTTTGCTGTAAGGGCCACTGACAAGCTACTTTGAGAAGAAAAGGGGAATATTAAATGACAAAAAATAGGAATTCTTTTGCGTCCGAGAAAAAAGAGTCCGTTCAAGAGGCTGGAGTTCCATGGCAAAAATCGCCCATTGTGCCCCTCGTAAAGTTTTGAGTATGCAGGCGCAGCACAACATATTTCCATAAGTTGAAGTATTTCTGTTCATCTTACAAGTGAATTTTGTCATTTATACCCCTGGAAACCTATCCTGGATAGCTATAAGACACGTGGAAAAAGCCGTCCAGAATGCATATTCAGAAGCTCATGTTTTCATAGACTCAACAGAGGTCGCCATCGGTATGCAGCAGTTACGAGCGGTCCTTTTGTGCGGAAGAGTCGGCCAACTAACCGGGGATCCTCGAGTACTTACCAGTAAGGTTATTTTGCGATCTAGAAAATTATTTTTTTCTAGTTAACAATACACTCCCTGTGCTTGGTCTCGGGGCACTTACTTGAGCGCACTTGATGCATTCGGGCACTAATGCCTTACCGCCTTAACCACGTGCTCTTGCCGTGATCTCTCGCAACACCGGGTCCGTACTTTGTGCACGAGGTTACTTCTTCGATCATGCACTTTTCTGGGGCTTTCCGTGCACATACACACTCACGTTCGCCTGGACTGTGCGCAGTTTAGGAGACGTCGCATGGAGGCCTGTTAGCTGGACTTCCTACTTAACAGTAGGAGGGACACGGTCGTAACGTGCAGTCTCTGCGAGGTATTCACTAAACTTTGTATCAATATTTTACCTATTGCATGTAGCAATTTGTATTTTCATGGTTTTCCGCCCCTTGGATATGAGCTGGTTACGTAGGCACACAGTGCTCTAGGTCACTGCAAACATACACATTATGCGGCAACAGGAGAATGGGGAGATTAGGGATCTTGTTTGCATGGAAAAAGGGACATTTGACTGACCAAGGTCCCCGAATTGTTTGACATTTCCCGCGTCTCTAATACCCCAGACGCCAAATGAACGAATTCTCAAATATCTATAGTTCTTTCAAACCATCAAACGTGAGATGCAAGATAGCCAGAGCACTTAATTTAAGTTCGCTAACTGAACAGTCTGATATGCAGGACTTTGCATTTCAGTGTGGACAACCGTGGAGAACAGGCATTCATTGTTCTTGCAGTGCGTGAAAACTAAAATTCATGACAAAAATTGACGAGTACTTCGCACCTGTACTCAGTAACCACAACTGATGCAGAAGGACAGAAAACACAAGGGCCTGTCTGATAAGGAGGTTGCTCCTGTTAAACCGCAAATATGTAAAGTTTGCACGCTTAAATGTGCAGTTTAAACTTGCATGCAAATCATTCGCTTGCAGTTTGTGTGCTTAGTTTCTAGCTCTGGTGCAAATGGTTCCTCTGAAAAAGTGTTTTGCTTTGGGAATGAACTCATGGTTGCGTTTTACTGAATAAAGACAGCATATGACAAAGATTCCTTAAGATTGGATTATATGGTGTATTGGACAAGCAACTACTAGATCTCCATTTGCTCGTGGGAATTTATTTCAAATCTCACTTTTTCCAGTTTTCCATAGGTCCGGCGAAAGAATAACATTTTGACAAACCTATTTGGTCAGTCAGAGGCTGAAATCATTGCGTCTGACTATTCCAGTGAGATGTAGGTAGATAATTGTAACCATGTTAATAAGTCAAATAAGCTAGAAAAAAACTTATTACCGCCCATGTCGGCCGCCTCTTCTTGTCAGAGCAATTAGTCCAGATTATAATTATCATCCAGCCAGGTGCGAAAATAGTGCCTACCCTGTTTACGGAATGGTCCAACGTAAACTGTGTGTTGATCGAGAATGGAAGACAAATTTATTTGAGTTGGCGGTTACTGCGGACTGTACTGTCGCCATAACTTTCACAGTCTTGCAAGTTAAACCGTTCTTAAAATGGTACGGATTGTCTTTTCAAGTGGTATATTAATACAGATATGCGATTCCCTAACAAAAATGCATTGCTAAAGGAACTTCATCAAAAACCGTCAAAAAATCGTAATAGCGATAAAAATCAAATAGGATTTTAATATAAACATGGCATGACTTATTACTTCGTCTTACAGCACCTTTGCTGGCTAAGCAAACATGTATCGGCGACTGTTGAGAGAAGAAACGGGCAGGCGGCGCCGACTGGTTGACTTATTCTACCAGATGGATACAAATCATGACAGAATCCTGAGTGCACGTGAAGTAAACTGTTATCTACGTCAGCATGGTTATGACGATGCTGCAATAATGGTAAGTTGATAGCATGCATAATTTTATGAATAATTTTCGATTGGGGAGGCTTCTCAGAGGGGATGATGTGCGTAATCTGGATGTTGCCTATGGCAGTAGACGCCACGTGAAGTTGATCCCTTTCTATTATCTAAAAAATAAATGCTTATTTATTGTATGCACATTTCAATAAATGCAAGTTGTACTCAATAAATTGTATAACGACGACCACAAATGTGACCAAATTAGGTTTTTTTCCCCGTAGGCCGCAAAAGCCCATCCAGAAGTGTTGATACAGTAGTTTTTGGATTGGAGTCGACGAGGATCACCCCTGCACAATTAAGTGGCTGCAGTAGTGGCTTGCGCGCGACTTGGTGATAGTGAGGCAGATCGGCTTAGCATCTATCTCAACCAACTCTTTGCTCACCTACCGTGCAGTGGGAACAAGTGCAGTGGCAGACAAAATCAAATAATCCGTATATCCGTGCAGGTTTCAGTGAAGCGGCCTCGTAGTTCATGCATGAGAGTGTCATATGGGTCATATTAGGAGGGATTCAGTGCAGCCTGCCTTTCATTTCTGAGAGGGATCCAGGTATAGCGCCAGATAGTGACCTTTTAGACTACGACCGATACAGCGTCATGACAGGTTCTAGCGCGTTAGACCGATTATAACAAGAAATGTGCTAAAGTTCTATGAGTTAGTCTATAACAGTACCGATGTTTCTCATTCTTTCACATGTAATGCATCAGAGGCCTCTCCGATTGACACGTACTGGCGATGAAACTGGATGCAGTGGCGGACATGGTGTGGACCCCCGTCTAAAGTGTGTCACACGCACGTATGATAATAGTTAAGTACTCATGCGAACTCAACAAAATTCGACTAGTGTACATTATTAGCCAAAGTAATTAGTATTTTGGCCTAGGACAATAGCGTGCAACGCCGCTGAAGGCAGAGTAAAGATACCATAAATACGGTACAAATGGCAACCCTCATTTGGTTTATTTCACGTAAACGACAAGTACTTTATTAATAATTTTGCGCATGCATAGTATAAAAGGGAAAAACCCTCAAGTATGTACTAGAATTTCATATTTCTGTGCAATTTGGTTTAAATGGCAACATTTTCAATAATCTGTCGCAGCAAAGACAAATTTGCATTGCAAAGACAATAACTTGGATGACATCTCTTAAAACATCAAACTGAGACAAAAAATGTATCCCAGAGACCTCTGTACCTAGGCACTCAGGCCAGCTGAAAAAATACGATGTATTATGCAGAATCAAAGAAACTGCAACTTAGGGGTCTTCATCCCTAGGCTAGCAGAGATAAGGGAGAGATGCGTAGACTTACAAGGGTGGAATTACTCAACTTTTTGGTATACACGATTGGCTAGAAAGAACGTAAACACATGTTGCATGGTCTACCACACTGGCAGTATAGGTACTAGCTAAAGGCCAAGACACGTGTTTCGCCGATATTTTGCCACTGCATGACATAGCTGCGAGGGGTCCACCAACGGTCCCTGTGTCCTTTCTGGTAGATACGCCAGTTGTGAAATTTCAGCTTTCTTGTCTCCCAAAAAGCAATGCGTTAACTTGGAGTACATAATTCGAAAAGAAACATTACAGGCTCAGTCTGGAAGTTGATGAGATAACTTCAGCACAAATTCGCCAGCTTCAACGGAATAACCACGTAGTATTCATGAACTGCCAACGGGCAATCAGCAATATACGCAGTCATTTATTCGAATTCTTTAGTTACTTGTTTTTGAATATCTGAACTCAACGCTTTAAATGGAAAGCTTTTTGTGAAGACACTACCGCGAAAATCAGTTGAAACAGATGCTGGAGAATTGGATACATTTTTTACTTAAGCGACAGATATTAGGGCCGTCTCATCTGTCCGTTTACTCTAAGACATTTTTAACTCCAAAAGTTGACCTCTTAAGTATGACGGTCTGAACGCTAGCAAAGATTCAAAGAGAAGGAGGTTTATTGGGCTCGACATTTTGACCGTCTTCTACGTTCAGAAGATGACTTCAGGCAGATTGATGTAAGGTTATTCTTAGTATGAATGGTTTCTATGTCGTGGTGTGTCACAAACACCAAAGAGAACAAACTTAAGGCTTTTAGTTTTAGGCGCAAGACATATCACGACGACCGGCTTTTGCATGCAGTATTCACATCTGTCTGCGATGAAGAGGCCATATGGAAATACGCACATATTTTTCGTATTTTTTGTCCGACTTTTACGTATTTGTTTCTGGGACTGGGACGAAAAAGGGGTGTCTAATATGCTATGCACACGTTTTAAACCGACTATGGGGCTACGTTCTTAACAGCTTATTTCAGTTCTCACGAGTAACCTTTATGTGCTCTCTTACCGAACAGAGTTTCTGGCAGACATTCGATCGTAACCGAGATCACCAGATCACGGCGGAGGAGTATAACGAAGTGCTTGCTCGGCTTCCAGATGACAGTGTTGAGTAAGTGCTCTAAAATTTTATGCACATTGACTCCCGACCTCTATTATCTCCATAACCACATTCCCAGACGCTGCATTCCATGCTGTCGTCAGAAATTTGTGTGAGTACGAATCCTTAGTTTATTAGATAGCCAGGTTCTTGAAACATGGGGAAAGGAACCTGAGGGATCAAGACTTTTGACATGGACTTTCAGAAGTTTCACCTTATTATGTCAACAACAACAACAACAACAACAAAAACAACAACAAGGACAACATAGGAAAGATTTTCACTTATACTTGCAGCCCCCCCCTCAGGCGCCACTGGCTGTCCCATCCGTCAAACATGGCAGGCGTCCGTGCCCGATTCAGAAGCCAGACTAGCAGAGCGTGGGTCCTAGTGGGCCAGAGATCTGGTCCAATGAGTGACTTGAATCTTCACGCTGACATTCGCCCTCACAACCCCAATCCACGCATCCGCAAATCTTGGTGTTTTATTGAGCCCATAAGAATAATAATTTTTATCGGACGCAAGCGGTGGTGGGACAGTGGTGATCCACGTCGCTTGCACGGAGTTAAGTGTCGGTTGCACTTTTTAGTGACCAATCAGTGTTTTATTGGTCTTTAGGAATGCACCTGTTTATAGTCTGACGTTCAAGCACCTTGTCGCCAGAACACTAAAACCAATAGTTTACTGATCTTTCCGCTTGAGGTTGGGCATCATGAAAGATTGAGTTTAGACTCCTTCCAAGGCCTTTCAGGACGCTATTCGTAATGATAACAGAGGCGCTTTCCACACAAAGCGTCAAAGATTGCGCTGGTAGGGTTTGGCATTACAATACTCTATCGCCTTCAGCGCGGTTTCCACGACAAACGCGACCACCAGAGACCTCATGGACTTCTTATGTCGGTCTGCTGAGTGCAAGTAATGCTCGCCGGCATAGTTGAGTAGTTTCATTTCGCCAAATTTAAGTATGTTTTACCTTTTATTCATCCAGTCATTATTAAATTCTTAAAATTATGCCAAGACACGCAATGAGATCTTAATTATTCGAAAAATGTTAGAATCTCTTCACTTATCATTTCATTATTTAAAGTTTGTTCGGAGGAACCGTAAGTACTACTGCAATCTGTGTCTGTAAATTCTAAATTTCAGAAATAAACCGTACCAAGCAGTCAGTCTGTCTCCTTAAACTGGCAACCTACCAGCAGTGAAACATACTGGAAGACGTAGACTTCCAGGTTTCAGGGGAAGTTAAAAAGTACAGTCTGGGCAAGAAGTTAAAGGCAGCGAACAAGACAAATGACACAGAACCCGCGTTTATTTCTAACGGAGTCATGCATATTGTTTACCATTTTTGGCCTTCAGAGAGTTCAGCCCATGTGTGCGTTAAAGAGATCATTAGAAAATCTCATCATAGCACAGAATCTTTGGAACGCAAAACCTGCAGAATTGGTTTCAGTCCCAAGGCTGCACACATCCTCCAGATACTTTGCAAAAGTCAGTCTGTTGTTAATGCCGAACTAAATTTCCAGAAAGTCTCTTTTCCCTGTTCGTCTACAGTCT
Organism: Spirometra erinaceieuropaei; assembly: GCA_902702965.1. Classification (NCBI taxonomy): domain Eukaryota; kingdom Metazoa; phylum Platyhelminthes; class Cestoda; order Diphyllobothriidea; family Diphyllobothriidae; genus Spirometra; species Spirometra erinaceieuropaei. The sequence goes on from CACRXP010000543.1 coordinate 326,151, forward strand.
ACCAACTGCATTCTATTAAATCGCTTTCCCTGTCGCGATTGACAGATATAAAAGCTTTAATGCTCTGTTGCATTATTTAGCGTTTATTTGCTTCTTTATAAGTAAGCGGCTTTGTGCAGCTGCTTGGCGCTGTCTTGTTTATGACCATGCCCTTGACTCCCTCTACAAACAGGTTGCATAACCCCGTAGATAACAAAGGAGGACCTTTGAAATTTAAACATATGCTGACGTATGAGTAATCTTTCGTCACACTTCGAAGGATTAGTCCGTTTTTCAGGCACACGTATCTCAAACATCTTCAAGGAAACCTCGGTAAGATCGCAGTTCGTAGCCAGACATTATGAATTAATACTGTCCACCATGTGACCCTTACGGAGGAAACTTGTTATCAGTAGGTGTGTTTCTACCGAGTTAGAAAGTTCGTCTGTTTCGGCCAGGTTGTTGAGCCTAGTGAGGGTTAGGATTAGGCTTAGGATCAAGTTTTAGTGTTAGGGTTAGGGTTTTAGGGTTAGGGTTTATGGCTAAGGTTAGTGTTAGGTTTAAGGGTTAAGATTAGGGTTACGGTTTGGGGTTAGGTTTAGGATTTTTGGGTTAGCGTTATGGCCTTAGGGTTAAGTTTTATGGCTACGCTTAGGGTAAGGTTTTAGTATTTAGGTTAGAGTTTTGATTTAGGGTTAGGGTTAGGTTTTAGGGTTAAGGTTAGGGCTGGGGTCTAGGGTTAGCGTTAGGATATTTGGGCTAGGGTTAGGGCTTTAGGATTAGGTGTAGGGTTGGGTTTATGGTTAGGGTTGGGTTGTAGTGTTAGGATTTTGGGTTAAGGCTAGGGCTGGGGTTTAGGTTTGGGTTACGGTTAAGGTCAGAGTTAGGGTTAAGGGTTAGGTTTAAGGTTAGAGTTATGTTTTAGGGTTGGGGTTTTAGTGTTAGGTTTTATGGTTAAGTTTACGGTTAGGTTTTAGGTTTGGTGTTTTGGTTATGGTTTTACGGTTAGAGTTAGGGTTTTATTGTTAGGTTAGTTTCCCGATTCCGGGCTACGAACTGCGGTCTGACCGAAACCGCGCTCAAATATTAAAAATTAGTGAGGATTTCAAACTTGCTTAAAAGGTTGGCCGAGAAAGAGGCAGAAAGTGTCATGGTCACCTCCGGTCCAGATTCCCTTGTCGGTTAAGTTAACCGCACTCCTAGTTTGGAAAAATCTGACTTGTCCCTCTGTGGTTGTTAACCCACTGCTTATGATACATCCCAAAACCAGGCTAACTTTGAATGTGGACAATCACGTCTGACAGAGGACGTCTCTCTGATCTCTGATCCCCGTGGTTGTTCGCTTGTAGTTGCCAAAGTGGGTGTTGTAGCTTAACCATGGCAACTAGAGCCAAACCTCGAGCTACAAAAGAGGCCAGAAAATACTGGAATGAAGACTGCAGGGAACCATGAACTGCCGGCAGAGGCAGTGGCGGAAACTGTCAAGGCCAGGGTGTGTGCTGACAGAGTTATGATAAGTTTGCGGAGAATCTTCGTGATCTGTGGCCAAAATAGGCTTTTGACAGTGAGGTCCAGACTTTTGTGTCCTGACGCGTTCGCGCTGTGTCAAACGAGGCATAAAGCACTGCAACCGTCAAGAGGCCCGCGTGCGTCCATATTGAAGGCGGACTGGCAAACCAGCTCGTCAGTGGTTATTCACGATGACGCGCGAAGGATTGTGATGCTGAAAGACATACGCAAGCGCGTTTGAGTGTTGGACAAAGATGTTTGGTAGTGGTCTGCTACACACCGGCATTCCAGTTAACAATCGCTAACTGCCATTCAACCGTCGGTGAGGTTTCTAGTCAAAAGGTCTAAATAAGAGCAAAAGGGCTCTGTTTCCCTTTTCAGTTAGGCATTTCTCTTGAACACTAGTATGAGACCCTAGAATTTTGTTTACGGAGGCGAAGAGTGTGCCGGAATATGATAAATCACGTGGAGATAAAGTAAATGATTTCCGTGGAGCCACTGAGTCCGCCTTGGCAGAGCAGTATTTCAAGCCATTAAAGTCTTGACACATCAAACCTTCCCTTTAACAGTCTCGATGCAAATTAAAAACATGTAATTGGCCGATAAAGTGAGTTAACTAAACTCTGGACAGAAGTAAATTGCAGTCAAATGCATTTTGACTTCGTAGTCTGCATTTTATCGTCGGTCGTTGTAAAACTTTGCGGTTACGAAGAGGCCGGATGGATAAGGAAAGCATAATATATGAACTCCAAGAATTTCCAGACCTATCCAGTGTCTCTCATTACATAAAATGGCCTATCTGAGAGTTTGATCAAAAATATCATGCATGTGACACCCAAAACACCTGAGGTTTGTAGTACGTGACTACGGAAACGAAGTAAATGTAGCTGGATGACCTCATTCTCTTTTTTCATTTCAGTTCAGGAAGGTTTCGTCGTGTTTTTGCAGCACTTGACGTAAATAACGATGGGAGACTCGATGTGGCTGAACTGCAGGCCATTCTAACGGCGTTGGGAGATCCAGTAAACGAGGCACTTCTTCGTGCCCTGTTGGAACTGCACCAGTTCGCTCCCGATGCTGGCCTCTCTTTCGAAGACTTTCTTACATTCTTCTCTGATCCGACTTTTGTTTAGCCAGTATGCATCTTAACTGCACTGCCCTCCCTGTCCATTCCCCTCCATCCTCATTTTAGACAAGCCATTCATAAAGTAAGACTCAATTTCTTGGACGGAGTTTAAGCAGAGACCTATTCACTCCGATTCATTATTATGAAGCTTTTTTGTTATAGCTGTCGTTGCCTGAGACAGTGGGGCTAAAATGCCAGCATTTAACATCCGGTACTGCTTCGACGGGGCCGCCCAGTAGGCACGCATAAGGCGGAAACATCACTGAGATGCAGCGAAACTCAGGGACTACATGAACAGTAGTTGTTCCATCCACCAGATAACGTTGCACCGTCCAGCACATAGCGCTCCTTCGTACTCGTGTAACGCGAGCGTCATGGGAGGAGGGAAGTGGGAGAGAAAAAGTGGTTCGTGCACGTGCTCGAGGGACTGCATCAACATCCAGTGTTTCCTGGGCAGCCTTGCTTAACCATTTATAGGAATAGGGTCAAGTATTCACCTCGAAATTTTATTGACTGATTTAAAAACAACTCATGGCCAGATTGCATAGGTTTCGAACTTTTTGCTCATTAAATGAAACTGACCCATAATGGAGTTTTTAAGGGGCCTTGATCAAATAACGAAAGTTATTAGTGTCAAGAGAAAACCAACATCAGCCGAAGAAAAACTGTTTAGGATTTTAATACTTTAAATATTCACAATGGTACGTTGTGAAGTTCTCGCTTGTATAAGTTGTAAGAATGCTGCTCAGAAAGAACTCATACCTCCTTCTCATTTCCCCAGTCAAAACTGCCATGGATAAATAGTAAACCTGCACACTTTTACTGGCCCAACCGTTGTCTGAAATCTGCTTTCTGGCGCTAACTAAACTGGTCTGGAGTACCTTTGAACAAAGAAGAAGTGATCCGTTTCCTGTTTCCGTCAACCGACACGTCCACTGATTTTTTTATCCACGCGTGTGCATGCCAACAGAAGCGTCTATTTTTTCGAAAAGTGGAGGTTTTTGACTAGTGAACGCCTTTTCTTCCCGGATGTTTGGGGATGTAGTGCCTATTAGACGGCAGGCTTATATTATCTCGTAATAAACACTTGGCTCTGTAAACACTCATCGTCGACAGTATGTTACGCTTATTACCGTGAATAAGTAGCGGCAAATTCCATCCATCTGTTCCTACGTTAAGCACACTTGACGCTCTATCAAAGTATCAGAAACAATGATAGTTTCCAGTCTCTCTAGGCTACATGTCGCCATGGGAGTTTCTTCAAAAGTTTTTCTGTGACTCCTAGTTTCCGTATGTATATCACAACGTGTCGGATGTCCATACTTGTCCTCGTTCGACATCTGTTGTGAAAACGAGGGGACCGTTGCCAGAACACGTAAGAATTTGGATATCCGAACCAACGGGGTCTAACTTTCCTGGCCAACCGACCTGAACCCACAGGCTACGCTACTCGACTACTAAAATTAGCATTATGCAGGACATGATATCACGCCTTGTCAACTGTAAGCAGAAATCTTCAGTTTAATAATCTGGTATGATTACAGGATGAAACACGATCGTTCAGGTTTGCCTTGAAGCTCTGGTCTAGTGCTCTGGTGAGTAGCTGTACGGCGACGAGCAATCAATAATCGAGAAGTATTACCACCGCCAGAGCTCTAGATCGGAGCTCAACATCAAAGCATAAGGCCTGTGTCCCATCGTGTATTTAGGCTAGCTTGTCGGGCATCACTTCCAGAATATTTTGTAAATGCTAGGTCATGGGAGTTTCTCAAGTGTCCAGCAGGAAGACAGTGAAGTATTGAATTATAACCACTCTTCCACAGGAGCTGGCTAATCTGTTGTTGCCAGAGGACGAAAATGAGGCCCCTTCTCATTGGTCACCTGCGCGCGAGTGTTCAGCTGTTGCGTTCGTACGCCTCTTTCCGATTGTGCCCTTCGCTGTGGATGGTGCATGGGACACATTTGCAGGGCACTTCATGGATTTATCTGTATATGTGTTTGGGTGCCCACATTTCCACACAACATTTAAAGGAGGGCTGAACGGGTAGAGGGTGAATATGCCGCAAGGCCAACGAATCGTTTCTGGAATATGAAGGCTATTTGAAAGAGGCCAAAGTGTGCTTGCGGCCCGATCGGGACACGTCCTATGCGTAGGAAGGTGATTCAGCCCCTGCAAAAGAAGCCAAGGAAGACACCGCCTACTACGGGAAATGATTGACTTACCTTTAAAAGCCTTTTGCAAGTATAACACGTACTGGCCAGCTATTCTCTCATCCAAAACTCCTGGCACCTTAGAGGGAGAGGTCACAAAATTTGTCCTTCGATCTTGCAGCCAAACGATATAACGTCTTCGATCTTTGTAATCCCCTTCTACGTGAGCTAGAAATTTCGACGATTTTAGCGTCTCAGAATGAGACCTTACACACGAGAAACTTCGTCCCTGATTGACAAGCCCTCCCGCCATGCCACTAACGTAATGAACTGATTGCGAGACGTCTGAAGGTTTGGTTTGGAACATTGCCAGCTGATGGGATAGTTCAAAGGTCATTTGGAGTGAGACCCAGACTGCAGTGACTTCCTGTGATCCGATATGTGACATTTCGCACATGTCAATGTTGAATTCCTTTTTTTCCTTTCTCGTACCTACCTATTAGCAACCGAATAGTTTTTCATACGTCTTCCACTAGTCGATTGTCATTGTTCTTAGTACTTGACTTGCCCACTTTTAAACAGAGCACAACGTGTCTGTGTCATTTGCGAGACTGCTGGTCTAATTACCTCGAATATAAGTGCACTTCCCAGTTTTCTGCACCGCCTTTGACCTCTGGCATTCTATTTTGGCGACGGAACTAGCGTTGCACCAAGACCATTTAGCGAATATTAGAAAAGTTAATAGGGTATAACTGAGCAACTTGAAGAAGACGCTCCTCCAGAAATGTTGGAGCACTCACGAACTACCTCACTAATTTCGACTAAACAAAGTGACTCAGAACGACAGCGGTTTTAAATAAGACTTTTTAGACTTCTTCTGCTAAAATAGAAGGACACATTAGGTTGGAGAAATTGCTGCTCATGAGGAAGAAGGCAAAGGATTGGATAAATACAACAAGGTATATACGACAGCTCGGCAGCATCGCAGCAGTTTGGATGGTGAAAATGAGCCTTCAGTAAGTACCACAGAATATCATTTAGAATCACCAAAACGAGGGATTCAGAGGCTAGACAGGAACCGCACATTGTACTGTACTTTCGTGAGAGAACTCCAGTCTGTAATTGAGGGAAGAGGTAAAGACAGTACCACATTTACTTGATACGATACTGCCAGGGAAAAGCGAGACTATACACCATTGTACGATATTAGACGCCGGTGAAAGTCTCAAGAGAGCCAAGGACAATTTCAAGAAAAGGTTGGGCCAGAGCTTATGGTGGCCCCGATCTTCATTGATGCATTAATCGACGGACTTCAAATGAAAACTGACGGCACTACGGCGTTGATCCATCACAGTCAACAAATGCGAGCTTGCGTGGCAACCATAAACAAATTCAACTATTTTTCCGATCTCAGTTTCAGTGGTATTCTGGAGTCACTCATGAAAAGACTACGCCTAGAACAACAATTAAAGTGGACTGAAACCGTTGCTGATGTAACACAGCAAGGTAAAGAAACGATCCAAAGATTCCACGAACTCCATAAAAGTAGGCGTTGATATTGTTTCTACCCGGTCCGGTGAATTAGCGTTTAGCCTAAGAGGTTGTGAACATCGACAATCAAGTGAAGCACGAAAGTTGCCAAACAATCTGTGAGGGAACGTGTATATTTCGAACAGCGCGGAAATAAATTCCAATGGCGCACTTGCCTCGTGCCTTTGTATGATCTGGGTAGAAGATCACTACCTGGACAAGTGCCGAAAGAAATCGCCTGTAACTCGAAGGAGAAGAGGGCGATAGTACAAGAGCGGGGATTGTGGCGCCGCCGCTTGAAAGCCAATCATATCACCGAAAAATTGCACGTCGCCTCACGAATGTACAGTCAAATGCCGTAGGAGAGAACATTCCACTCTACTACAACCAGACTCTGACGAACTGAATAACCCATTAGAAGTTTTGAGTCCTCATGTGTTTGGAAACTACGAGGGGGTCGTTCCAAAAGTAGCCCTCACATTGTTTCCGTGACCCTCCCGCACGTACAATACACGGTATGGAAAATAGCTCTGACCCAACACTCATACGTGACGATCTCGTGTCCGCTTCTGGAACGGAGGGCAAAGTAAGGACTTCATCGTATCAACGTTGAATAATTTCAGACAACCGACGTAGGGTTAATCGCAGACTCTAACAGCACAAAAACATTAATTCACATCATACGGGGGCATTTTCTACTACAGGCAAACCGAATCATGCAAAGTTTCAAGTTAAGTTCACTGGAGTACGGTCGAAGTTGTGTTACACGAAAACATGGAGGTCGGGCTGTACACTGTGTATGTGTGTACATTTCAGGCCCTTGACGACCCTACTGAAAACGGTACATACAATATAAATGTTAAATGTACATCTTACTAAAATGTTGCCAGTAACATTTTTTCCGCAAAACGATTTTACAATGCGGGACTGCGAATGTTGATGCAGGCGGTCTTATTAATGTACATATGAAATTTTAAGTGCAATTATATACAATCAGCACAAAGTGCAGTCATTTGAGTAGTTTGAGAGGGAAAATTTCATTAAAAGTCAGGGATGTGTTACATAGGGATGAAGTCAAGAAATGAAATTTATGGCTGGCCGCAGATAGTCCTTCAGTGAGAGTCGTCGTTTATCAAAGATCAAATGATCCAGCTGCCTTTTGAATACAACCATTGTATCAGATGCCACTATTTCACTTGGGAGCGAGTTCCACGGTCGAACAACACGCTGGCTGAAGGAAAACGTCCGATGGTCTAGGCGTGTACGCTCCCGCTTGACTTTGTACGGATGACCGCGCAGGTGACTCATGGTCGTGAATTCAAAGAAATCTTCAAATTTTAGCGAACATTCATGTCCGTGGATAATGTGGAATGTTCATAACAGGTCATACCTCAGTCGTCTATAGGATAGGGGGAACAAGTTTTGCTGGATCAGTCTTTATGGGTATGACAGAGTCCTGAGACCGTCCACCAGTTTTGTGGCCCGTCGTTGCACCTGTTCTATGGCATCGCTGTCTTTCTTCATCCAGGGCATCCATGATGGCATTCCGTACTCCAAATGCGGTCTGACGAACGTGCCGAATATCTGTGAGAAGAGTTCTGGAGGAAAGATGTTGAAGGCACGCCTAATCCAGTGCAAGATGCTGGTTGCCTTTTTGATGACTCTTTTGCAGTGCTGGGAGGGCAGCAAGTTGGAACATGTCCAGACACCTAGCTCTTTGTGCGCGTCCACTTCTTTTAGTGGAACCCCATTTATGGTGTACTGGTACTCTGGGAAGCGCCTCCGACCAGATTCTAGTAGCAAGACTACACATTTGGATACGTTAAACGCTAGAAGCCACTTGCTGGACCATGCAGTCAACTTATTAACATCTTCCTGTAGTTTCTGCGAGTCTTCAACACAGCTGATTGTTTTTCAGATCTTTATATCATCCGTAGACATGATGCCTTCGCACACAAGGTCTGCAGGACAGTCTTTTATATAGATGAGGAAGAGGAGAGGACTTAAGACTGAACTCTGTGGAACTCCGCTTTTAACTGGCACCCATTCGGATGCAGTGGTACAAACGATCGCTTTTTGGAGCCTGCATGACAGAAAACTTTTAATCCACTTAAAGTGTTGCTCTGTATTCCATACTCCCAAATCTTCTGTAGGAGTCGTCTATGAGGAACGCTATCGAACGCCTTCTTAAAGTCAAAGAAGATGACGTCCACTGGACGGCCCTGGTTTATGGCTCTTGTCCACTTTTCCTGTGATTAAAGACTGGTTGTAAGACAGGAGTGACCACGACAAAATCCGTGATGTTCGACTGCGCAGTCAAGTCTAGCGGACATTCCCTGAACGACGAGCAACCCTCAGGGCTGGATCTTATCAGTTCGCTGGTCGGAGTATTCGTGAGATTTTGACGGGCGAACATTACCATGATGACCAATATCGGATCGATGTTCCATCAAGTGCGAATTTCCGAGAAACCCCACGACGCGCGCAAATGTGACTTAGATTAGCAAAAGTGAGAGTTCCGGTGAGCTCCTTCTCTTTTGCAGATGGTAACCTATCGTAACCTCTGAAAGAGTATCAGATGGCGATGCATTTCTTAAGAGCTATATCCTCTCCAAGTTGTGCTACATTCGCGTTTAATCGAGTCGTCACCTATAACGCAGAAAACCACGACAAGAATGTTAACGAGGGGGCGAAACGATGCCTCTATGTAGACGAACTTTTAGTAAGTGTGCGAGATGAGAACAGACCATTCAGGTTTATGATGCAGTTAGAATCAATGCTGAGAAAAGGAGGCTTCAATTCGGGAAAATGGAAGAACAACAGTGTCTGTTTCATGACTTCACTGCCTGAATCGCAACAGACCGCTACACCTATAGAGCTAGATAGCCAGAATCATTGTGAGAAGTTCGGGACCCTGAGAGCGACAAATTTCGCGCATATGCACGTACGGTGACAAAGTCGTCTACTAGATTAAATAGGCTTTCCCATATTTGGTCGTCTATTGTCCCGAAGGGTTAAATCGGTCAAGTAACAATACTCCAAAAGGGGCCTAGAGGATTTACATAAACTGAAGATGGCCTGGGAACATGAGATCCTAGGAGAAGAGCTGATATTGTGGGAGTAGTTGCTAAGGCCAACTCCATCGATGCATAAAACCACCACAAACAGCAACAACCTGAGTTCCAACTTTGCGTCTTCGATGGCACCTTAGAAACCTCTTAAGGCACAGTCGCCTACTTAATCATGCAGAAGAAAAACTAGCTTGATCAATCTCAGTTAGTATTTTCTAAAACAGAATCATTCATATTTTCAGGCCAGTGTACTGGGTTTGGAGCCAGTCACCGTTGTGGTAGCCATGAAGATAGTCGAGTCTGTCCGCACAGATAGGACCGCAAAGATTAGAAAAACTTTCTTTTGGGCAGACTCTCTCGTGGTGCTTCAAACCATTCGCAACGCCCCTAAACGTATCTGCGGACGCATCTGCGAGCCAGAATGCTGGAAAAATGGTCCTGATTTCTCGATGGCCCGAACAGAACAACCACTCCAAGTTAGAGAAATTCTCAAGTAATAACACACCTTTGTTCGAAACCAAGGCGTATTTGCGCACTCTGCCCAATAGTCACAAGGGTCGTTCGTTATTACCGTCTACCACCGTGGAAAAAACTTTACAGAAGCGTAGCCCGGATTCTTCGTTATAAAGGTAGTTGAAAATGCCAGACACAATCCCAAAAGACAGACTGACATTCGTCGAAATGAGGGAAGTATCTACAGGAATTATAAAGGTGGTAGAAGTAGAGGTGTTTTACTATGAAATGAAACTCTGGGAATAACGATACAGTTGGTGATACGCTCAAACGGTGTAACCACGAGAAGAGATTCCTTTGCAAAGCAGCTTGTTCGTTGAGACGCTTTACACCAACCGTTGTAGATAGGCAAGTACAGAACTCATGTCTTTTACCCAGGGCAAAAACTTCACCATTTTGCCGTCCGAATCTTTCGTTACGTGCCCACTCATTCCACACTACCACGAACTGAAGGACCACACGAGATGAAGCGATATTACCTCAAGAACAAGGGCTTCGAGCTGAATATCTTGGGGCAGCAGAACGGTTAAGTCCACCTTGAAAATGTGTTCCTGGCATCGGAGATGGTTGACTCAACCATACCAACAGGAGATGACCCCGCTTCTCATCGATCGGACCGTACAGCAATTTGATTCCATTCCTATCTCAGGAGTTGATTATTCTAGACCGATGTTCATGGAAAAGGGACGTTCGGTCGCAAAGCGATATGGCCGCCTGTTTACCTGCTTTACTTCACGAACCGTGCATCCGGAAGTGACATATTCTCTAGATAGTGAATCGTTCTTTTCCGCCTTCAACGGATATGTGGTACGCAGAGGTTGTGTTTCGGCGATTATACACCGACAACGGAGGCAAATTTAAGGGCGCGGAAAGTGATTTAGGGCAACTGGTTAAATGCCGGAACCAAGAAGTAGTCGCGAAATCGCCGTTGATTCGTGAATGTCACTGGATCTTCAATGCTCCTCGAGCAAGTCGCAGAGGTGGAATGTGAGAAAGCTTGATTCGCAGGGATACTTATATCCCTGCGGTGCTAGAAGGTCAGCGCTCATTCTCTGAAGTTCTACATATGACAATTACTAAAATCTGCGAATTCTGGGTGGTAAGTCTTTATACTGCGTGTGCCTCGTCTGTAACCCAAGTATGAGCCCTAAGTCCATGTAGTTCTCCAAGCTGAATTTTCGAGCCTTAATCATACGTTCCTACTGGAAAGTAATCTTCAGCAGGTACCCTGTGCTCAGATATTATTGCTATTGCATTTGACTGGCGGAAGACTTGGTTGTATTCGGCTCCGGGAGTCTGTATCAGAGGTCCGACCTATGGGGTGACTCCTGCTATGGTATAAAACCCCCTGCAAGTAATTCGGAAAATACACATCAGGTAGAGATAGCTACTTTCGAGAGAGGAGACTGACATTTGTTTTTGTTAGAGATCTTGGTCCGAAACGTGGTAAGAACCATTTTTTCTGACGGTGGCTACACCAAGCAACGCACAGAGACTTGTTAATGGGCTGGCTCGGCGTTCACGCACGAAAGTATATTCGAATTAGCATAGTCTGTGTTTAGTGTCCAGATACCTTATAACCATATACCTCCTTATACTGACCTAGTCTTTCGGCACAGAGAAAGTTCCATGCCTCTAAACGCGCGTTTAACTTCTTCCCACTGTAAGGTGGCCAAGGACTCTGCCAGTTAACATATCGCGCTTTCCTGTGTTGACATCCCCTGACCGCGCGAAAACAAGGCGACACCTTGGGACACGTTGGACTATCAGCAGCACTTGTTAGTAGAAAGTGTTCTTAAACACACCATCAGCTGTAAGATTTGAAACCAGTCACAGTAACCTCGACATTGACCAGAAAGAGAGGAATACGTACAAGCAAAAGTTGTGATGACATCGGTTCCCAGCCCACAATGAAGGTTAGGGCTTGAGAACTAAGGCGACCACAATATAATGCTATAGCACAGCCGTCGATAGTAATATAACGTTTGAGGTGTAAAAAGTTTCCAGTTCTCAACAACCTGATGCTGTTCAACCCATAATCTGACAAATATACCTCAGTTAAATAACTTACCACATCGCCGATTAAATAAGTTTTCGTATTCCAGCATGAAGGGCGGTTCTTTATTCCTTCCAAAGAAGTACGTTTACACAGTTATCAACCGTTCTTATTTTAAGAATACTCGCTGTCTGAGAGCCAACAAACAGTTGCCCTTTTTGAAGAGGGGGAGGGAGTTACTGACTTTTATACTACCAAAGGGCAGGCAAAATCTCTGGTTCTTTATCTTTATTTCTTCTAGAAGACAAACTGCAGACGGGTCTACCTTCCGCCACAATGCGTAATAAGAAGATCACGTTAAAATTCGAAACGGATTTTCTTGACTCGGGTCAAACGGCAAACCGAATGTACATACTATAATCCAGGTTTCCGGCAGAGAAAAAAAGTCACACAAATATGTTTACAGTGCTGGACGTGAAACAGAAACTGTGCGGCAGAGAGTGTTGCCTAGAACAACCTGCAATTTTTATGCAGAAATGTTTAAGCGGTCTCTGCTTGGCATGTCTGAACGCCAATTTCATCTGGCAGGGTTAAAAAGAAAACAAGCAGTCACCCCAGGGGACCTTGGCGTGTATTTTATGTCCCAATTTAACTGGTGCAACCTGTAGATATACCATTGCGTTGGTAAGGATGCGACAACATACGCTGCGATTATGAAGCCCCACTTGATGGACACCATACTGTTGGGATTGGGGTTAGAGGTTAGGGCTAGGAGTTAGCGTTAGGGCTAGGGGTTAGGGCAACAATTTCTAAACCACTCAAAGTACAACCGCGCGTACCCAATAGTTTCTATTTTGCATACAACTACTTAACCTCGTCGCCTGTGCGTTCCCAATAACTCCTCTTTTGCATACGACTACTTGACCTCGTCGCCTGTGCGCTCCCCGGCCCCACATGTGAAAACCCCTTATTACTACCGGTCCCGTATTACAGGTGGCTGGGGTTTGTTGGCTTCAGGTGAGGCTACACAACCAAATCTGACCCTGTCTTCGTTCCAAAAGTAGGTCGAATATCACAGAAAACGACCAGCGTGTGTGAATTCCCCTTGAGGCCAATGTCACAGCACTTACTCGCAACGGCAGACACAAAGCGGTTATGATTCGCAACCTGGTTCTGCAAGCATAAACAATTTATTGCTATGCCCAGATAAGACCTATGTAAATTCATAAACGCACTCCAACTCAAACGAACAACTCATGCCCACGTTTCCACTACATGATTACTAGCTCTCCGTTGTCCTCTTAGTCTCTCCGACGTTTTGTACGAACTTAAAAAGTAGTCATTTTAGCGCAAATATGAAGCTGAAAGCACAGTTTTTTTGTAAGACGTCTTCGAACTGATCTGACATTATGGAAACTCAAGCCGACTGTAGGTGACTTCAGAGGTAACTTTTGCGAAAAGCGGACTCCTGAGCTTATTTTTGTCGATTTTATCAAACCAGCGTCGCATTATGCTGTGGCTTAAATTGTCGGTTGGTGTTAAAAAGAAAACATCCGCTGATATAGTCGTTAAAATAAGCTGAGCCGTTATCCACACCCAAATAATTGTTTCCCCTGCAAGCCAAAATAACGATCACCGATATCTAGTAACTGAGTGGTTTGTAGACGCATCCATGAGAAAATCAGTCAGCACAGCACCCAGTGAGAGATTAAGCGGTCGAATAAATCCATATATGTATGTATATCTATGGCAGAGGGACGCTCCCCGATCGCGCTACGGAACCTACTCGTCCCGTTGTGAGTTCCGTGGCGCCATCGGTGAGCGTCCTTCTACCATTGAATATACCCGATCGTAAACAACAGGACAATAAGCCAGTGGCTCAGTGGTTAGAATCATTGGACTTCGAACCAAGAGATCGCGGGATCGAGTTCCAGATGTTTCACACCTCGCGGTTGGCTATGGCTGGCCTAGGACGGCTAGCAAGCTGGAGATGGCCATTCCAGTTTCCCTTGTTTTTATCGGTAATGCTATCCTGCGTATATATAAATTCAAATTATCCTGTTTTTTCGAATATGTCCACATTTCGGCATGCATGGCGCAAAACTGAAATCGAAGAGTTCAATTTTGCTTTCTTTCATTATCCTTGCTGGCATAAAACAGTGAAAAGAAGGGGACTTTAATAAGCACAATTTTCAAGATTACGATGCCGTCCGCAGCATGCTGTCCGAAAGGTAACGCCCTCAACGTAGTTTTTTCGGGATGAATTGCTGTTGGGCCCCAGAACAACAGCAACACTGATTTTGCCAGGTTTTGCGCATAAACGTGATGAATTCCTGCTCGCTGATTTCGCCATCCTTATTTTCATCAAGACTCTTGAGGAAGTCGGCGACATACTCCTTTGGCAGTTGGCCCACGCAGCTCTCGAAAAAGTGGCGCATTTCCGACAAACTCACCTTACCCGATCTGTCTGTGTCCAGCAGATGAAACAAGGAGCGTGCGGTGGCTTCATCCCTGAAAATGCAGAAATACATCTTGTGCTAGCAAAGTTGGACCAAAAAACGCGGAAATGACAGAGCTACTGGTTCATGCCTCTATTCAGTTAGTCTGCCACCATAAGCACGGTACATGCACGTACACATTGTGCCGACTGTCCGTAGGTGAGGTCGAACTGATGAGTCAACAGCGCACCGAATGGCAACACCGATGATAGTGCCACCCCATCATTATTTGTCAGGGTGGACAGGGTATTTATTCCCACGGGAATCAGTCCCCACCAATCTGCACGAATGATCACGACAAACGAACGTCAAATGGGGTGATAAGGAACAGGAACTGGTGACCACTTCTTTGGCCGTAAAGCGTTAAGGCGAACAGAAACAGCGTTTGACCGAAAAATACACAGGAGGTTGTGAGACACTGATTCCAGCCCTTCTGTGGTTGATTTGATTATCAGTGGTCCTCTGTGTCCGTCGAATGGTGTTTACGGATTTTAGTACAGATAGGCGAAACACCGGATGCGGCTAATGTTAAACGACGACGACGACGACGACAACAGCAACAACAATAGATGTCAGTTCCTCGTTCGCTCGGAAGCACTGGAGCAGTCAATTAGCTAGTGGAAGTGTTCAGCGTGCTGGCGGAAGTAGAAGAGGCATTCAACCCACTTACGTCTCCCTCTTACTTGCCCAATTTTCACCCAGATCAGTAAGAACTGCAGGTGAAACTCAAGAAAACAACTGCAGTGTATAGCGATAAACAGCTTTCCAGATGGAAAGTTCGACCGTCATCACCGACGAGGTCCACCGTGTGCCCAACAGCAGGGTGGGTGTGGGGACGGTGAATTACGCGTGAATTAACTTACAATGATAGTAGACTTGCGCAGCATCCACCACATTCTATTCTCTCCCAACCATCTGGTGTCGGGGTTAAGACAGAGTCAGAAGGACCGAGGGCAGAAGTGGGCGCAGTGGCCGGCAAAGCAAAACGGCTCGCCCCGACATGCCCCACACGTCTTGTCTGCGCACGATGGACTAGGTTTGCACAGAGACGAGGAAAGGGCGACTCATACCGCAAATGGGCAAGAGTGCGACAGAAGCCACATTAAGAAGGAGCTATTGCAACTCTCAATCCTGAGAGGAGAAGCGAGTCACCCCGTCAGTTGGCAGCCTCCCAAGACACGGTTCTTAGCCACCAGGAGTTTTTACAGGTGGGACCGAATAACACACAGGCGACGTGGCCAAGTAGGTGCATACAAAAGCTATTGAGAATGCGCAGTTGTACTTTGGGTGGTTGAGAAATAGTAGCCCTAACTCCTAAGCCCAAGCGCAACAGTACTGTGTCCATCAGATGGGGCTATATAACCACATCTTATCTACCAAACTTAACTTTTACTTGGACTGCTGAAACCGGAAGCGCTTTTGGGGAGAGTAAAGCGACTGATTTCCCTGAATACAGTATTCCAATGTTCTAACAAGGTCCTCTTTCTGCAGGTGTTTGTCATATGCTTCGTTGGGCGTTGCTATGCAAGTCAGTTGTGACCGGATTCGAACTGTTTCACAAGTGTTTATGAAACGTTTTTGCATTGGCACGACCCATTAAACTGCTTCCGAGCGAACTAACGTTGCAAAGCGTACTCAGATATGAAGATTCACCAGTGTGGGATCCTAACTTTTTGGTCAATCCGCCGGCCCTCTGAGTCTTCTCCATTGACTAGTGAGTGGACAGATAGGTAATTCGCGTACTGTTGTGCCGTAAAGTTACATTGAAATCGTGTCGAGAAGCCCTTACTCGCGCTTAAGAAACTTTGGAGTGCTTCTTCCAAGAATATGAATGCTCAGGTGTTTCCATTGCCGTCCTCATTAGAAGAAAAGACCGGCGATAAGATTACTTCAAATGACTGGTCTTGCCATATACTAATATTTTTATGTGATTGCAGACTTCTGGAACACCATGTATTTGTAATAGCCGTAACCATTGAACTTTGGGCGATAGAGGATCAGATCCGTCTTGAATCTAAGTCGACGTTTTGATTCCTGTCTGCACACGGGAAGATGAATTCAGAAAGAGACATTCGTGACTGAAATTCCACAATTTGTATCGTTCTATCTTTTGTCATATCATACTCACAAAGTACGTTTCGAGTAAGACGTCTGGTCTTTCATAAGCCTGGCGGCAGAAAATCAAATTTTGAGCTGAGAAGTAGCAAGTCCAAAAGGGTCACGTAGAAAAATAAATTCCTCACTCCATAACGATATGTCGCGAGCGTGTAAAACAACCTGTAGCAAGGCGCTC
>CACRXP010000543.1:343498-377522 GCA_902702965.1 Spirometra erinaceieuropaei
TTCTTGCCATATACTACTATTTTTATGTGATTGCAGACTTCTGGAACACCATGTATATGCAATAGCCGAAACATTGAACTTTGGGCGATAGAGGATCAGATCCGTCTCGAATCTAAGTCGACGTTTTGATTCCTGTCTGCACACGGGGAAGATGAATTCAGAAAGAGACATTCGTGACTGAAATTCCACAATTTGCATCGTTCTATCTTTTGTCATATCACACTCACAAAGTATGTTTCGAGTAGGGACGTCTGGTCTCTCATAAGCCTGGCGGCAGAAAATCAAATTTTGAGCTGAGAAGTAGCAAGTCCAAAAGGGTCACGTAGAAAAATAAATTTCTCACTCCATTACGATATGTCGCGAGCGTGTAAAACAACCTGTAGCAAGGCGCTTAATGAAGGAGGGAATACACGGTCAAGTATCTAGATGGCAAAGTACGATCGATGTCAGTCATCTGGGGGATGAATTCAGACACCCATTGCCTAAACAGAGATATGCGAATGCTGGCATTTATGAGGAAAACTCAAGGATAAGGTATGCCTTACAGCACACACCAATGTCTTAGAGCTTGCTGGCCACCACACCACGGTTAATTCAGTTAGTTTTTTACTCTGAGTCCGGTCTGTTCAGTTCTCAACAGCAGGAAGTAAGAAGACAAGGCCCCCACACTGACTTCTTAGCGGTATGTTTGCTGCCGTTTAGATAAATGTATGAAAAGCGTTTCTGGCAGATCATTTGTCAATTTGCGCATCTTGTCTGCCGCGCCCCTCAACTGACAGATGACGAACAGCAAGAAAATTTTGACACATTGGTCTTCCTTGTGTACAGACTTTGGTCCTATGAAAGATTCCATTCAAAACATTACGGAAGACGGCTGTACCCCAGTGAAAGGTTTGTGATGTGTTTTCGAATGCATGAGTCAGAAGAAACACTTACTCTTATCATAATGGTGGAAGTTATACAAAAAATGACGTGAGCGTTCCGACTGAAGCATTAACAACGAATTGGCCCGTGGTGTTACCGCGACTTGTATCCACATTCTTAGTGACAGTCATAGTAATGGTAGAAGTAGCAGAATCGGTTAGTTAGAGCGACAGTTAAGAGGGGAGTAGCAGCGGCAAAGAAAGCTTCATTATGCATAGGAAAGACGTTGATGTCAGAAGAATAATTTGGAAAATCCGATAAGACTTTTAAACACTCATTTAATCGTTAAACTATTAAATTTCCTCAGAAATTAATGCGCGAACTTAGAGTAAGTTATTCGTCTCGACACAAAACGTTTTGGTTCAGTTCGGAAGTTAGTATATATATATATATATATTTGGGCTGAAATGAATCACCCTCAGCGAAATAACCGTAAGACATTCATATTATGTCCAAAGACAGTAAGTATTACCCAAATACTGCTTGGCGTATCACACTCTCAGCAGGGCTACTAGCCCCGTTGCCTAACTCAGACGAGAGGGCCGCCGCGCATCAGTGGCTCCTCCAGCCTCTCCGCGTGTACCTTCTGGCAAATAAGCCCCTCGGCATTCCAAAGACAGGTTCCTTTATAATTTCCTCAGAATGTGATATATGAAGTTTGAGTAAAGTCTGAGAGAAAAATTTAGACTCAGTAACATCAGCCGTGGGGCCGTGATGAAATAAACTATGGAGCGGCAGCAGCAGCAGCAGTAAAAACCGGGAGGGTCAAAAATTAGGAATTAGAAATGGTCAGGATAAATGCAGTGCACTTACCGCAGATTCTGAAATAGGTAAGAAAGCAGACCGTTGTGGTATTCTGTGAACGAGATTTTCTTGTCACCATTGGCATCATAACGCTTGAAGAAACACTGCAAGTTACAAAAGAAATAATAAAAAACCAAGAAATATTTACAGTGCGATTTCCTACCTCCTTCACCCATATTCCTTGCTCGGTAGAAAGTGTCGAACTAACGTTTTAATAAATCTTAATTGGAAATACTGTACTCTCTTCACTATGTGTAACTTTGCTCCACCTCCAAATCCCTCACACCTAGTACGCAGGAATTTACGACATCCTAAGGGTTCAATGCTGATATCCAGAAGGTATCTTCATTCAAACCAACACTGCACTGCGCGAAGGTGGCTAAATCGGCTATGGTCACATTGCGACTCATTAGGCGAGCTTTTATGGGATTTGACCCTGACTGCTTTTCAAAAATATTTGACACCTACGTGCGACCTCATCTAGAATACGCCATACAGGCGTGGAGACCTTGGTCTGCCAAGGTCTATACCGTCTTTGAGAAAATCCAGAGACGGACGACCAAAATGACAAAAGGTCTAGGAACACTGTCCTATGAAACCAGACTGTCAACTCTCAGCCTGTTTCTCTTTCCTACAGGCAATAACGCGGTGAACTTATACTAAAATTTCACATTATCAACGTCCTAGGCTATTGTTTAGATCCCACTGATTATTTCACTTTATCCAACACGTCCACATTGCGCGGTCATCCCCTAAAACTACGCTCAGGTAAAGCAAGGATCAATGGACAAAAGTTCTTTTTTCAGTAACAGAGTGGGTGCAGCGTGAAATTTCCTGCCTATCGATGTTGTCATCTCCTTCTGTGTGAATTCCTTTAAGTGTAGACTTGACGCGTATCAAGCTTCCCAATTATCAGCCTCCCATCCACTCACATGACCCAGCACCAACTTCCACGCGTTTATACTACTTGTGATTAGTAAGTAACCATTAGTGATTACTCTTTTTCGACTAGCTGGCAGCGGTCCGCAATTGTGTACAAAATTTCTTTTTCACCTTCCCACTTATCATTGTTTTTCTCCAACGACTTGTAACCAGTAGGGAGTTCAAGGGCGCTCGCCTATATTTCCCTTAATAAACTGAAACTAGAATAACTTCTAATGCGCCACTTCGAGTGCTTCCGAAACTTTAATCATCGCGTTAAAGGTCGACGTCTCCTGCTTCAGTTTTCAGTTTGCAACCTACGAACTTAGTCTTGAGTCCTTGACAGTCCAGAGAACAAGACGGTAATTCACGACCTTTTCGGCCAGTATGCTAACAGTTGAGTAAACAGAATCTTTAGTCGGGGTTTTGCTGTGAGAAAGCAGAAGGCAGAAGAATAGGAGTCCAGGTGAAGAGATAGATATATTCCTACGTCTCTCGGTGTGGTAGGAGAGAAACTTGGATTTAGCGGTCTGGTTTTGACTGGCAAGCGCCTGATTATACAGGCTCCAAGTAGTTAGGACAAAGTAAAGAGAAATTAAGACGCGAGGTAGTGTCAAATTGCATGATGTCCTGGTAATGACTTAAAATGTCAGCATAAACTGCTGACAAAAACTCAGTCAGCTTACTTGGATGGCACAAGAATGCACTGAATGTCCCTTGACGCATTCGCGTAGGTCAGATTCTGTAATGAAACCATCACCGTCCTTATCGATCTCGTTAAACTGTCTGCGTATGAAATCGCCTCCGGCCATTATTCCGCCTACTTCTGGGGACACAGAGAAGAAAGGGAATTCAAAGTCTCCTGGGGCCGCTCAAGGTGCAGATATATAGTAGACTTGAAGCGCTGTCGTTCATACGTAGTTGTTCCGGCATAACGCACTTGACCCGATTTTGCGACCATGCAGTATGGAGTGCAGAATTCCTGTGTGGGTTGATCAGCATGAATGCACTTAGCACGACGAGCTGGATTCTGATTGTACTCTTAGATGCCACAGGTGGCCGCGGTAGTTGAAAATACAATTCATACTTTTGTCAGTCCGCCCTTAAAACCTCATTCTCTGGGATAACCTGGTTATGCCGAAAAAGCCGGAAACGCTTATGATTGTGTCTTATATATTTATTTCAGAAACAGTTCTCTAATGACAGAACGCAAAGGCTCCAAAAATGAACGCCAGCAGAGGCTACGACGAAATCTGTTGTAAGCTTGTTTATTATGCAGCATATTAAATGGTAATATTCAAAAAACACAAGAAAATGAATCCGGGCTTCAAAGACTTAAAATAAGTTATATTATTAAGTGGTTTTTCATAATCATAACAGAAGACGAAGCTACAAAACCAGATACCCGGTCGAAAGTAATGAGCGAGTGCATGACCCGACTGGGGTACGACACATCGCTGAACTAATGCTGGTTGTACGGCAGATGGATAAATATTTGCGTCTCACTGACTGCCTGTTGCAGAATGTGAATAGTACGAGGTTATTTCTCTGAAGCGGATGAGCATCAGCTCAAATAATTTCGGACCGTGCCTGAGAGGGTTTGTGCCAAGTCCAAGAATGTCCTTTAAGTGCGCAGATCATGTTCTTAAGAAGTCAAATGGTTTTTTCTTATTTTCTTGAATATATCCTAATTAGTCAATTTATGTGTTCCATTTTTATAAGAGTGTTGTCGTAATTTGGCTACTGTCTTTTAGTTTTCCAGCATGTATTTTATCGGAGGAATTGGTTTCTTTTGCTTGTCGTCTCATAGGTTTTTATCTCTGATTTCGAGTTTCATCCCTAAAATGCTCCTCTGCTCATTTGGGCTTTTTTAACCGATTATGTGCTAACATTGTCTTCCTGTTTTTAACCACCCTTAGAGGTTTTATCTCCATTATAGATAGGCGGTCGTTTAACATTTATTGGTCATTGCACAGAAACGACCGATTTTCGCACAATAACGTTCTCAAAAACGTCTGTCGTGCCTAACAATGCATATGTGATGCCACAGATTCTCACAACGCAAATGTCCTTTTGAGATACTTTGGTATTGTATATGGGCTTACGGGTTTTCGAGAGTTTACTGTTGAGGGCTAAAACAGTCAGTAGTCACTTAAAAAGAACTGCCTGATCCAAATTTGCAGAGGTAAGTAGTTAACCGGGAACCTAAATAACGTCATAAATAAAATTAGTAACGCTGTAAGTGAGCGCATACTTACTCAATGTGTGCCTCACTGAGTGCTCATTTGGAGTAATCATTCAGGTATTTGAACCTACTGAAACGAAATAGCTTCGCGAAGAAAAGGAATATAAGACAGAAACTGTTTCAAGTCTAATAATATACTCTTTAGCTGGTTACACGCGTACCCAAACCTGCTTCCCGGAATACATATGCAAACAGCACAGAGAGAAGTCAAATCGATGAATCTAAAAGCAGTCCCATAAGTGTCTGCGTATAGGTTAGTTGCCAGTGCAAGCCGGATGCACATTCACAAAGAGATGAGACTGATCAACAGAGTTGACTTCCCGGAGCACTCCAACGCCCCAGCGTCTGTTGCCATTTCTTTACTAGCATTTGTCTGATTACTTAACAGCACCACAGGTGGTCGCTCCTCCTTTATGTCCACCAACAGATATCGGGGCTTGCTTGGTCCTGAAAACCAGGCAGCCTTAATTTCAGGTATCTGAACAGTGAAGTCTGCCCGAAGAACTCACTGATCGTGGGAGCCTAAAAGAGAGTAAATGTTCATGCGATCTATAAGGCGTTAATTTGTTGAAGAAGGGCTTGAAAAATATGATGGAGACGACAGCCCGAGTCTGTTCAATGCCTAAAAAGTCAGTTCGGGGCATTCAGAGGGTTGTCGAGATTACGACGAAAGCGATTATCTTGAGTGTTCGGAAGTGAATGCATCTTGGGCGCTTCCTTTGTCCAATTTCTAGCAAGAGAATACAATAGGAACTCTTAATCCTGATTCACTGATATACGGTCGAGAAGGCAATTCGCGGATCTCTAAATGATAACTGTTAGCGTCTATTCGGGAACTAAGTATATTGGGAATGGATTTTACTGATTGTCGTTTAGAATCCCATCGGCTACGGTAGAGAGGTCGCATTGCATTTAAGAATCTAGAGATTTGTTTTCTCAAGCAAGCGTCGAATCGAGTTCGATGCTGCTTTGCTTATACTTATTTCCCCTTGAGTTAGCAAACATATTTCTCTTGGTAGACTAATCTCAATGGTCCGACACAATGGAATTTAAGACGTGAGATTGCTGCCGCTGTTCTTTAAGTCTGAACTACTAAGTTCTAGTTCGAAAATTCCTAAATAGCAGTTGGGTTGGACGCCTTGTAACCGAGCCCCGGTATTTATGATTTGATATACCTAGGCCATTTTATTTCTCGTTTGAGGCGGCAATAATAGTACTATGGAGAAATCGCGATCAGTTTTTTACTGTCTTACTTTGAAAAAGCCAATTACAAAACATATATTATTATGTCTCCTGTCGAGATCCAAAGATGTAACTCCAGTATTCCGGAGGTACAATGTGATGAGTAGTTTAATTATATACTTATTCCGTGACAAGTTTGTAGACCCTTTTGTGAGAAAACCAAAATCGACTTCTATATAATCAACCGCAAACAAAGTTTCTTGTCATGAAACGTCTGAAATTCCTTTCCACCTTCACACTGACCTGAACATAGAGCAGGAAATACCGTTTATTAGACTGGCATGTAGCGAGGTTTTAAAATTACGGACGTTGAGATGGTCGTCAAGACGACTTTCAGATTATTATAGAACAGGTATATCGTATGGAGACTAATATGCGAGGCTCGCGTTCTCGTTGCTAAAAGCACGAACATGCAGTTACCAGAACGGCAGTTGTACTAGTCTGAGCCTCCTAACTTGTACGGGGGCCTTTCTCCAGAGACTGAAACTACAGCGACAGCTGAGCAGTTCTGTAGTCGGACAGCGTCGGAGGGAAGGTGGAGGGGAAGCGTAAACAGGGAGAGGAAGTTGTGTCCGTGGCTACGCTGGGATCTCTTTAACCCACAATAGCCTTCCGGTGCGGTGCCTGTGCCTCTACTGTCGAAAACGTTTCTTCATCATCTGGCCGCGTGAGCGTTACCGGTGATCTCAGGCGGGGGCTTATGGAGTTGGTATCAGAGGCCTTCAGCAGCTCTCACCTTATTTCCGGCAAGGACCATTATATTCGTGGTTTTGAAGTCGAATCTGAGGTCCTCCTCCTCCTCCTCCTCCTCCTCCTCCTCATCATCATCATCATCATCATCATCATCATCATCATCATCATCATAATCTTCGGGTTATGGGTAGCAACCTGAGACAACTGGCCGTATCTCTGGACGGCTCATTTGTATTCTTGTTCTCTGGAGCTGAATTGTCGTGTTTTCTGATCTCTATAGTGACAAGGACAGTCGTGGCATGAGATCTGATAAACTAGAGCCGATTGTCCAAATGCGTCCATTCGGTCCTTCATGTCTGTGACTCTGGTACACGTGGCAGCTGCTGAACGATGGACGACACCCACGCCAGCCTCTGAGTCAGAACTTCTTGTTGCTTCTGCAACATCCCTTGTATACGATTGAAAGTGTCTCAGTGCCGTTGGCCCTTCCCACTTTGTTCATGTCGGGCATGTGGAAAGGCAGTTACTGATGAAGTAGGCCGGGTAGCCATTCCTAGATGCCGAGGTCCCTGCAACCGTCCGTCCCCCCCCAGTTCGCTGCAGTGCGCTGTTACCCTCTGGAAGAGCGTTCTAACACGGCTGTTTGTGCACCATCCGGCGCTTGCAATGATAGTTGGGCATGTAGGTAGTGTTCGTCGCCTTCCAATACGCAACAATGCTAAGATCACCACTAGGTTTGCACCTAACGAGAACACCAAGGGCAACTGTCCGGCCTTCTCTTCCTCACCCTGTGAACTGAATGCCAGAGAAAAGGTAGTTAAGTACTTCCTGAAAACCAAATGGCCTTCCCCTATCAATTATAACAAACGTTTAGTCTACGTATTGATGCCAAAACGCAAATTCGTGGGGATTAAATACGACCTTTTCTAGATCTTGTAGAACCATTTTTGGAAATCAGGCTGGAGTCTGGGTGCCCCATAAGCCTTCCTTTGACTCGCCCGTATATTCCGTTGTTGAAAGTGAGAAAAGTTTGTTGGCGGGATGCAAAGAAGTTCATTCAATTTTTATGAGCCATGCTCTTCGGTTCCTATGCAGTGTCCAAGATCTGTTTCTTTAAGCAGGCCCCATTTTAATTGCGATAAAAGTGCTGTGTTCGAAGGTAATCAGTATTTTGTAACTGCCCGCACTAAAGTTACGTCCTGCAAAGGGCCAAAAGTCATAGTACAGCGACACGGAAAACAATTCTTATCTAGAGGCTACGGAAGGGGTATTCAGCAAACTCGACAGGTGAGCTCGGATGAAGCACTTACGGGAGACGATTATTTTGTACAGAACTCCGAGGTGTTGACTCAGACATCAGATCTGGCCGACCTCGCTGGCCTACGTTGCGCCACAAAACAGATGTCTGAGTTCGTGGCTGAGCTGGCTAATGCGCGACAAGCGGTCTTTATGAGTCTTCGCATTTTCATCGTGCCAAACGACTCCATTTGAGAGCTTGCGGTATCGTTACGCGCATTGCCAATTTTGCATGCATGGTCTGGAGCCACTGCCTAAAAACATGTGGGAGGGTGTATGACCTTCTGAACCGCGGGTAGGACAAGTTAACCGCACCCAGCATCGACACTCCACGTAAAGGGAGCACGACACCCTCCCTGCTTTGGAGGATCGGCTGGGCACAGGACTCTCCGGCCTTACAACCCTACTCTCGTGAAGGGCTCTTCTCTCTTTGATATGTTACTTCGCAGTCACATTGCCAGCCTTAGTGTTGTCCATTTATTACCATGCCTGAGCGTTCTGCTACGATGACAGTGGAGGTTAACAGCCTCCACTGTAGACAAATTCTCGTTTAAATTGCAAAAATGTTGTTGAGATATCGCGGCTCGGAAAATAACTGGTCGAGAGTGTGTCTTGTGACGAAAACTACCGCAGTGCTGACGTTAGGAAGACTTGTATCGATAATACTAGCATAGCCGTCATCTGAACAGAGTGAGCCATCGACAGAGCAACTGAGGGTTCCCATAGGCGCCCTTACGCTTAACCTGGGTGAGGTTGGTTGGAGGCCGGGGATGCTTTTGCATAGTTGTCTAGCTACTTCCTAAAGTTAATTTTTGATTAAAAACCAAGATGCCTCAGATAACTGTGATCGTTTAGTTGTCACCAATTCTCTAGCACCTGTACATGAAGCCACTTCTGCCCCTTGATTTTTGATTGCGTCGCCCATCCTCTGGGATAGCCACGTGGAATGAAGTCAATCGACGGCAAGCCAGTTTTCTGAATAGGACAGGACTACCGGTCGATTTAAAAGCCACTACTTGGTTGGTCTCCATACTGTTTTGATCACTATACCAGTTTTATTAAAACATTTATAACAGGCTTTTCAAGCTCGTTCTGAACTCGCTGGTTCCACGTGATCGAGAGCCTTGGCGAGACTTGAAGAGATGGCTGTGGATTGATTGTGGAAATTGTGGAATTGTGTGATCCCAGGTACTTTTAATCCTGATCGAGAGGAGTGAGATTCGCTGATTTCCCTGGACACAAAGGAGACTGAAGGTCAGCTTCCACTTTACAGGACTAGACATAATGCTCTTGGTGAAGGAGAGGGATTACAAGTGGAAGGAAAGCTTACAACATACACATTGTCCTTTTTAACATATTTTCTCTGCGCAAAGTAGGAACACGAGAATTGTCAAGCCTTAGAACCATCTTATATTAAAGCATCATTTTCACTTTTTTGGTATTCAGTAACACACTAAGACTACTTCCTGTTCACCTATATGGCTGTCATCCTTGAACATTTTCTGATTAGAAGCCACCATGATTTTCCAGCCAAAATAAACAAAATCTCTCGGAGTCACAACTTATGCCGACGCCATCTTAATGGCTTGGAAGCGAGTAGACGAAACAACGATAAAAAACCTATTGAAAACGTTAAAGAGTACGCTGGTGCAAAATTCCCAGAACATGGGGGGGGGGGCAAGGACGTCTTGACCCTCCGGTGAAGATTAGTCTAGCTCGATTTAGATATGGACTCTAAAAGCATTTAGTTCCAGTTACTGCAATTTTAGTCAGCGAAAAAGCGCCATCTTTACGGATTAAGGCCTTTTTTACCTCATCAAAAAGCAAAACAGTTTCCGGTAAGTCTGCATATATGGTATCTGGAGTGTGTGAGGTACACCTTGGAGTCCTGATAGATCATTCTGTGTGGTGGTTGCACCGCTCTGCCCTTAGCTGATCCCCAGCTCTCGCCGGGAATTCCAGAAAGCCGTTTTCTGCAAAACGGTCACAGCCAGTATCCGCTTGGATCGGCGGTATGGATCAGATGAGGTGTCCGGTCAAAGTGTGCTTCTCAAAACCCATAATTCCCTATTCCCTGTCTAACTCTTCAAAACACAAAAGTCTGCAGAGTGCGCGACAGCAGTTTCCTAAGCGACCCAAGATACTTCAGTCGTCTTCCGACTTAACCAAAGTCATAATCCATAGTGGAGCTCGGCAGCCATCAGGGATGGAAACATTATAAGTGGCACATCTCCCGTCTCCATTCATGTGCCTCCCCACAGTTAGCCAGTATGAAACTGAGAAGTCCTATGCCCTCTCTAAAACCAGCCTAAACAGCGCGAGGGAAGACCTGCACGCCCTCCTAGAGACTGCTGCAGGAGGAAAGGCTGAATTCGATGTCCGAATCGAAGGAGACCACTTTACTCGAGAGGGATTGGTAGTTTTTCACTATACCGGCGGCTGCAACAGTAACAACCATCTTATACACGCCTCCAGAGGGTGCAGTCTTCTTTCCAACATATATCTTCGCCAAAGAAACTGCGAGAAGCCATGCAGACTCACCCTCGTTCGTGTCATCAGAAACTGCTAGACTACGCCTGCATTCGGAGGCGTGATAATTTTGACGTGCTAGTGATTAATAAAGTGTGTGGTACAGACTGCCAGACGGACCATTGTCTTGTCATCTCAAAGATAAGGCCTTAGCTACAACCACGAAAATGACCACAAGGTGAGGAAATATCGGGCAAGTTAAATAGCGCACTAATGGATACTACTGAAAAACTACTGGGTCTCAACATTGGCGTGAACCTCACGCCAGAGCAAATGCAAATTCTAGAAGAGAACGCTACTGTCAGGACCCGATGAAGGAAACCAGGGAAAGTCGTCTGTGTTATTGCCCCCGAAGGGCACTGTCGCTCACGCCGAAGGCGAAAAGAATCGTTCAACGATAGGGACCAGATCGCGTGTGACACACGCAGACCTACTGTCTGGCTTCGTCTTTCAAAGCGTCATCGCACACATCCAGCCCTCTTGACTTAGTCTTGCCATCGCTGCAGGGTGAGTGTTGGAGGAAGTGAGAGAGATGGGGTTCGAGTATATCTCACTGTAACCAGATTGACACGCAGGTCACTACTGCTAACTTTGCGGGGCACTGGAACTATCCTCTCTGCCACCCAAGGGGTGCTTCGCACAAAGGCCCTTATGAGAATGAGAGGGAATAATCTTTGAACAGGACTACAGCTTCATCCTCATGAACTACAGCGCGGCCAAGCAAGGAGAAAATCAATGTTTTTTTAGAACAACAAGACCCAAACTTTCAGAGGACTTCTTACTACCAATGTATTATCATGGGAGACCGAACATGACCTAGGTGTTACTGTTTGACTGAATTTGTCCCGGTTCACAGTAGCGTACAAAATTAGAGGGTTTCTGTTCAACATCCGTTCCACTAGTGAACCTTTACACCTCTTTTCCTCTTTCTTGCATTTCATATCTCCTTTCATAGGCAACTGTTCCATCGAAATAGCTTGTAATTGACATCAGGACCATCCTAGACACAGATGATGAGATCAACAAGTACAGTATCGATCAGACGAAAGCTCGTTTTCTGTACTAACTGCTAAGTATTGCGACGGGTTCTGCAAGTGTCCGGTACACTTATGATGCTGACGTTTCATAGGATTTATTGATCAAATGTTAGTGACGAAGATGAAATTAGCATTTGTTTTCGAGGTTCATATTTACCTAGCGGAGGGGGGGGGGCGAACATTTGAAAGCGATGACCTCATACGGTCAGCTGGCGCACCACGAGCCAAAATCAAAAAGCCGAAGACTATAAGAACTTCCGTTCATCAAAGTAGGAAAGCAAAAAGACTGGCATATGCTGTGTTATTATTCTCGTCGAATTAAATATTTTACAAGTCCGAAAAACTCTGTGTCATCTAGAGTGCCGTCGTGATTAACATCCAAATGCTCAAAGATTTTTCTTAACTCTTCATCTTCTGAACTGACGCCCAGCATAGTAAATAGACTTTTTACTTCCGCGATGTCCAGGTTACCCGAGCCGTCTGTGTCTGCAAGCTTGAATAGATCCTGGAAGTGTGTTGACCTGTGATAGAACATAAGCTGTTGTCGTCAAACGAAATGCCAGTGTTAGAACAAAGGAAGTTTTTATACAAGTGTGGCAGTCGATCCATGCATGCTGCCAGTCATGGGACCAAAGGAGACGGGGAGGAGTCGTAAAAGATAAGGAGGAGGAGGAGCAGATGAATTACAGGAGTAGAAAAAAGAAAGCACGCCACTTTTAAAAGTGATTGGTTAGTGTTAAGCCCAATAGCTTTAGTGCTAAACCAAAGCCCCGTAGTTAGCAAAGACGACTGGTATTCCCAACGCTTACACGGCCCTCGGAAGATTCCTAACTACTTTTCCTTCTCTAATTAGGCCAATTTTTGTGATTTATTGGATGATAGAAAAGTTTTTGAATAAAGCTAGGTCTTCACCGTTCGTTTTTATTCATGCAGGGTGGTTATGCTGGGCAGGCGGGCGTCAACTACTCCACGTGATCGAAATATAGTTTACTGCGTGTAATTATATCAGCAAGCTGGCCAGTGTAATGAGTAATTTTCGATTGTTCATCCAGACTGAAATTCTGTCAGAGTTAAAGGGAATTCAGCTGGTAGTTTCATATTCGAACACTCTTCCTAGCATGATTAAAAGCTGGTACGTATCACCTAGCAAATCTCCCCGACAACTTCTAGTGGGTTCGCTGATTCCCATAGCAATAAGCCAGAGTCTTCTTGCCTTAGGATGCCAATGCCTTTTCAAGCTTAATACGCTGAACGAATACGACTTTTCTGAGCGAATTCGTCTGAAACTGCAGTATTCTCTGCGTTGTCTTCGACAGCTTCGAATTTCATTCAATAATGAAGAAATCCCGAGGGCCTTAGATCGTATACACTTAGACATACTGCTTTAAATCGAAGTCGCTTTTACAAATTATTTTGAATTCAGCCTGTTTTATAGCAGTATTTGCAGAATCTTCAAACAGTACTAATCCACTTTGGCGATTTCTGAACTAATTATGCGGTGTTCTCCGCTTGAGATCACATTTGAAGTTTTTTCTGAAACGCTGTGTATTTTAAATAATTTTAACAGAGACCATTCCAAAGTCGATAATGGGAATTAACGATGACTCTCAGAACCGCTAGGAACAGAACAATCAATGACTACTGAAAACTAACCAATGACTAATGGTAAAGCTACCTTTGTATGACAATAGGCCACTGAGGGTGTTTCGGCTTATGTGAGTTGGGATCTACAATAGGTATGATATCTCAAGAAATGTTAGCCAAAGTTCTGAAATATCTTTTTGACTTGAAAAGACTACTTAAGTAGGACTACATTAGTAATCACCATGCAGCATGATTTTAAGATATTTAAGTCGCAACAGGATGCCGACTTTTAAATGGACGTCTTTTCGGCCGCCTGCAAAATTTACACTCTGTAAAAATGATTACTTGAATAATATGAAATTTCCTTATTGATCTTCGATGCCGTGACAATTTCAATTATATTTTGTGGAGGGGCGGGGGGGCACAAAATTATCATCTCTTGCACTTATTTGGTAGCAAATTGAGTCTTCTTCAAATTTTATATTTAAAGTAAGGACACATTTCGGTCTCTAATAGCTTTTTGAATGCCCGAATAATTTTGTGTCCCATCTGCCGTTACACTTCTATTTAGGGTTTTCACACTGCATTCTGCACACATTCCGTCAAAGGAATATCACACATTTCTCTACGTTCCTAGGAAGGAGTCATCTAAGATTCATAATATTGTGTAATGGATATGGATCAGGTTGCATGCTCTACAAGTTTCATGAATAAACGTGCTGACGAGATACCGTGTGAATGGACATTTCGCAGTTTTGGAAATCCCATAGTTTGGGACTTCTTTAAAATCAAAAGACAGTCTCTCTCCAAGCAGGAAACTTGAAGACGTAAGTTGCTACTAAATAAGTACATAAGAGAATATTTTCGTACATGGTTTCCACAAAATATAGTTAAATTTACCAAGACATCGAAAATCTGTGGGGTCATTTCATACCTCTCAAGTAGTCATTTTTACAAGATGTGGCCTTTGCAGACGGCCGGAAAGGAACTCATTCAAAGGTCAGCATCCTGGCGTAACTGAAATATCTTAGGAGGACGAGGGCCGTGGGATAGAAAAAGGAGACACGATCGCCGGAACAAGAGCCATCATGTCTCTATCTTCGCGACTACTTTCTGGAACCCGTCTCTTCGCTTCCATTAGTAAAGAAGAAATTGTTAACAGGTGGGGATCGATGGCGGCGACTCGTGTGGACCTGCCAGTGAGGTTGGGTAGGGGGGGGGGCGGACGGGATAGCGAACTCGCCGTGAGGGAATAAATAAGTGAGGGTGAAAGTTGGCCTGACCAGTTGATCAACGAGTTCCCCGTGATATAGCAGGAGCCAGTACGACAACAGCAAACGAGCACCAGCTCACCAGGTATGCAATACTCCTGTCACTGTATTAGGAGATTCCATCCAGTTCTGCATATTGTGTATTGATGGACGGTTCAGGTCGTGTCGGCCATATCTGCTGGATATTGCCAACCAATCAGTTGTTTAGAGTACATTAAAGCTATGCCCTAGGACTTTCCGAGACTGGTGTGAACTAATCACAGTGTAATCAGTCAGAGAAACCCCGGAAATAGGGGAGCCAAGTTCATGTGTACTGGTGCACAGCTCACCTGACTTGCTTTGAAACCCACGTTTTAATATGCATAAGCAGGTCCTCAATTGACAACAAGCAGCAATTCCCCTCGGGCGAGGCTTGATGGCACCATCTGCAAATCTAAATGATGGAGAATAGCGCTGGGTCAGGAGTCTTGCTGGGCACAGGATCGAATGGGTAAATTGCTGCATGGAAGGTTCATTCACACAGAAGGTCCAGATGGTTTTTTATTACATGTGAACTTTCTGAAAATTGTTTTTATTAGTGCTTTTCCCTTTATCCTATTGAAGACCATGTTTTTGAAAGGTAACTGAAGAATGATACCAGGAATGAAATGACAAGGGGTTGTTCATATCACCATCGAATACCTTGGTCATTTCGGCGTTCACAACACATTGAACTTCCGGTGGCGCGACCACTACAATTTCTTAAAATTTATGCTTGGGCTTTCGGTCTCACCGAACTTGGAAGTGTGATCAGTTTCCATAAGACGAGCCACAACTTGAGAATTAATATAATTCCTCGTCACTGCTAGTGCGCGTTTGGCCATTCGCGCTCAAAATTATCTTTGTTTTCATAACGCAGTTGTTTTTGCCCCAACTGTGTCAAGCCGGTTACCTACTCCGAACTGTTCTTGTCATCCCAGCGGGTCTTTTGGTTTCATCCTCTGGCACGCGACAGTCGCCTGCGGTCTGTGTTCAACCTTAACACTGGATGTCGCAAGAAACCAGCTGACAACCTGCAAGACGTTCTTGATGTAAGACAGCGCTCGCAAAATTTAGGATTTCGCGCACTCTGGCTTCTGTTTCTACATTTGCATGAACTGATTGACGAAGTTATGCAGGCAGCCACTCGTTTTGAGCATCCGACAAATGTAATGCAATCTGGCAAGTTTGTATCCAAGTTCGTTACACTTTGCCTTAATTCACTAAGCATTCTGGGGTGCTTGCGTAGGCGTCGACACGGCCTCTTTTCAGTCCGCAAGATTCAGTGCTTTCGAGTGATACGATGGGTCAGTGGAGGACATCCCCCTCTGTGCATATCGGGGAGATCATTTGACTGAACTGAGGCCGTTTCGTGAGCCCGCACCATAAACGCCCTCATCAACAGCGCTAAATTTGAGCTCTCGCTTGTCAATAATGCTGCACTAAGTTTGCGCATCTGACTTGCTGCAGAGTTGCTGATGGGGATGACCGCCAACATGACGTAGACGATATTAGTTGATGCGAGTTTCATTGAAGTGGTGGTCAGCGGCGAAACCGGATTTTAAGATGAAGAAGGGTGTTTTCGTTTTGCATTGGAATGTCTGGTCTGATGTTCACGCGAGTGATTGCATGGTGCGTGGCAACAAGGGTTGTCCAAATAGGTTAATTAGACTTGAGCTGCAGTTACACCATTTGGGGGCTTAAATTCCACATCGAGAGGATTCAGTCTTCGGACCGAGCAATGAACCCACAAACTGAGTATTCTTGTTCCATCTTCCTTGTCTGTCCGCAGCCTGCAGTGAGTTCACATGTGTTTCTGAGACTTGTGAGCTGGAGTTGAAAATTCGACGTAGCAACCGAAATAAACTAACGAAAAGGACGGCGATACGGCTTTTTGAATCTGTCCAGACTTCTGAAAAAATACTGGAGATGTTTTTTGGCAAACGTGCTGGGATACGCGCTTAATACTCAAGCACACCAGTCAGACAAGAGACATTTAGTCGTACAATATAAGAGGTGCACGGTTTGCACATGTGGAAAAGCCTGTGTTAAGACATGAGGGGGAAACTTGACAGAGTAGCCGTTCGAGTTGCTAGGATCACGGAGCCTTTGGGAATTTAAAAACATTAAGCCTAGGAGCGACCTAAGAACGAAAATATAAATAATTTAGGCGAACCAGTATTAAGGTCTACTGAGCTGCGTTTAAGCATTTGTCCCCGGGAACGGAAGTGCTCTGTTCGCAAAGACCCAACTTTTAAGTCACCTGTTTTCTGTAGCAGCAACAGCGCAGTTTATTTCTTTTAAGATAACGATCGCATTGGATTTCTCTGATAACTCCGATTCTCCTCCACCATATAAATTGTTTACCGGTTATTTTGCTCACGTCGGGCTAAAGCCCTTTGGGTATTAGCATCTTTAAATGTGGGATTTACACATAGGGACAGTAATTAGCTGGTGAAGTGACTAGTTCGTTGTTTTAACAATACTTGTTTGTTTGATGTATGCTGTCAGCAATTTGCCTTTATTACTCAAAAATTAATCATTATGCATGAATTGTAAGGAAAGCAAACCGAACGCTGAGAAAGCGGATTAGTGCAAGTGCTTAGAAAATGATTGCTGATAATAACATATATGCAAAAATGACAAATAAAAGTCTCAATATCTCATTGAATAAAACCACCTACCGTCTGCAGTATACGAAAGAACCCCAATTAAATTATCAAGTTAATTGACTGTCATGAGCCGTATATTGCCTTTTAATTACATTTATGAAATTTCGCAAATGCGCAAATGGTATTGAGGCTAAAGTTTGCGAGAGAATCCACGAAGTTGTTTGATTGCAAAAGGAACAAGGTCAAAAAGCGACGCATAAAAAAGGAGGACTGAACATTTAAGAACGTAATGCTTGTGGGCAAGGCCGTAGAAAGCAGCCTGCATCTCCTCCCACTTATTGACTGAAAGGGCGTTGTCCACAGACTGCTTAACCTTAAATTAATAAATTTCAGTCTTACACATTGTTTGCGTTTGTGTTCAGATTTGAATAATTATTGGCTCAACTGTGAAAAAACAAGCGGTCTCTGTGGCGTTCGGGCCCAGAACAAAAGCGAAAAACTTGAATACAGGGTTTTGAGAACCAGAATAAAAAATCCAGAAAGTACTCATTTTTGTTGAATTTCTTTTCTCTGTTTAAACACATAGGCCAGTCCGTAACATCCGTGAAAACAAGTTCACCAAACAAAGCTTGCCGCAGAAGACTTTCATAGGAACCATTTTTCTCTTACGACTTAAAAAGCAATCAGAACAGGCACAAACCTCAAGGAAGGGGATGGCAAAACTCTCTGATACGAGTTTTAGTTCGTACGGCGTTAGTTTGCCGTCCTTGTCGCTGTCAAAGTCGCTGAGGAGCTGCTTCAGAACCTCCTCACGAGATGCGATACTGCTTGATTGAGGTCTATAACAAGAAAACATTAATGTTGACAATGGTATACATGTTCTTCTGACGGGTGTTCGGGGTAGACTTCTTGAAACTGCTCGGATATCGGCGAACGTATGCATGTAACTCAAGCCTACCAGTGACAAAAAGGTACAAGGCAAGCTAGTTAAAGTATTCTCTCCGTCCATTCTCACAAAAATTGTATTTATAAAAATTAAAATCGACACCAAAGGCCCCAGAAAAGATTTTTTTCGCGGAGGGAGTTTTAGATGCGCTGCATCAAGACCTACGCCAGTTGGTTCGAGGTTGTGGGGCTGGAGATGGAGTGAGGGGGCACTGGAACGGATGAAGACAATGGCTCCGACTCCTCCTGGATAGGCTGCAAGGGCAGTTTACGGCCGGAAAAAGACGGCATCCGCCCGGTGGGGGGCTTGAATAACAATGAGCAGCCTGCTGCGCAAGTGGGCTGCTAGAAACTATATGGAGAAAGGGGTAGTGGCAGGCATTTAAGTTGTGGACCATTCGCACTCACACGTAGTGCGCAGCATCCCGACAAGTGCGCACTTACCTTTGTACACTAAATGGAAGTACACATCCTTCCTGGTGGTTAGTTTAAGGCAGTGAATAGTCGCTACTTTGATTCGTTAGATAAACACGTGTGTCAGTAGAATGGGACTTCCCCTGGGCTTTGTTCGGTAGTTCTTGGAAGTGAATTAATTCCAATTTTCAGGGTAGGGCTGTAAAGAACAGAATAGTATCATGGAAAAGACGAGGAAGACTAGAGCAGCCATTTCTGGATTATTAGCCGTTGTCAGCCAGTCATAACCAACCCCGAATTGTGAAACAACTGGGGCTCGACCTCGCGACTTGTTGGTTAGAAGTTCAACGCCTTTAACCACTGAGCTACGGGCTCGTTATCCTGTCGGTTGCGATCGGGTATATACAATGATAAGAGAGTACGCACCGATCGTGTTGCGAAACTCACTCGTCCGGTTGTGCTCTTTCTCGAGCCCAATCGCAAAGCAGCACGTATTATAGGCAGACTCACATTACCGAAATAGACAGGGGAGACTGGAATGGCCATTTCTGGCTTATTAGCTGTCGTCAACCAGTCATGCCGGTTATGTATGGAAAACAGGTTTGTTGTAGACAGGAAGTGTACTGGGCACGGGAGACAACACAAGTGGGGACCCTTGTATAAACGGCGGCCTATATATGGCAGGGGGGAATGTCATAGGCTGAAGGGTGGCCAGTCAGCCCCAAGGTTGTCAGAGCGGGGGTGCAAGACCTTGGTCACGCGCATGTGGTGTGATGTCTAGACAGTCCGGGCAGCATACTCTGCAATACCCGACCCCGACGTGTGGATCACATGGGGCTCGATCCCGCGACCTGCCGCTGTGCGACTGCTGGTTGAACTCGAGAGAGGGCCCCAAGGCACAACAGGACGAGTGGGTTCCGTAACATTGTCAGTGAGTGCCCCTCCACCACTGGGAAAAACAGTTAGGTAGTTCTATATCAGCTCTACTAATGGCTGCAGTGTGAGCGCCACAGTCGTCAGGTCAAGCCGTGGCTAGCAATGAATCCCAAACTGTTGTCTCAGGCAACAGTGACCGCTGAAGACCTCACGGAGTCTGCTGACGGTATTGTCATACCCGAGAGGGGGATAGAGACTGTGGTGTCAGCTGGTTTTGTTGGTCTGTGTGAACAAATTCAAGTATCTTGTTTTCGAGGGATATGTGCCACGTTACCAGATAGGTGGTGTGCCCAATGGTCAGGGTTGCATTGGTAGAAGGGTGGCATGTTAAAGTGGGACGTGCACGTCTGTGACTTTCTGAATGCGTGTGTATGTGTGTACGTGACCCAAAACGGGCCGCACAGCAGACGAAATGGACCAACGTGGCTAGATCAGAGTCCGGAAGGCGTTATCGGGAATGCTCACCCATAAAAATGTCAACATTTGGCATTTGGTAACACGCCCAATGATTAGCTCACGTCGCAACAACTGGGAGCCATGCAGCCCGCGTATTTGTGCCTTTGTCTAAAACCATGGTCAAATGTTTGTTGTGGAAAAGGGAATGTGGTGGTATGCGTAGACGCGGGGTTCACGCCGTGCTAGACACCTGCGACCGCTCCTGCCTCCGGTCCTTTTTAGTTTGCCTTGACATCGAATTTAGATGCGGTAGGAGGAGAGAGTACGGCATGAGCAGCGCGAGTCTACTATCATTATAAAAGAAATCACGTGACGCTCACCGTCCCTACTACGGAGGACACGGTGGACATCTTCGGTCACGACGGTCTAACTGTAGTGTGCGCATGTTCCAGTCGGTCAGCCTGTGACACGGGCAGCACGTCCGTAACCGCTCACAGGGGTAGTGAATGACCTTCACACAGCGGGAACTGAACAAAGACGTCAGACACCAAAATGATGGCTGCGGGTTGCACATCCCGACGAAAGTGAAGTTTAAATAGTCAGCCAGGTCTCTCTTTGTGCACTGGTGAAGATAACAAACTATCCGGCTTTAGAGATCGTGGTGCAATAAAAGGCGTCCATTCTTTTGTGAATTGCTTTGAGTCCCAATTTCCGATACCCGCTTAGCAGCTAACCTCAGTAATACTTTGTCGTACGATGGCTGCATCGTACAAAAGGAGATCAGACCAACGACCCTCACGCGGCTGTGCCACTCCACGCACAGACTGAAGTGTGATTCCAATATATGCATTGCGTCAACGTTTCAGACAGATGCGCCTGACCTGCTGCACTCTTATCGAGCTGCCTATGTAATATATGCGATATGTGTCCTATGGCACAGCGTTCGTTGTCGCCAGCAGCAAGCTGGCGGCGGACAGAATGGGAACGAGTGAGATCCTGACCACAACAGTGAGGGTCAAACGCCCACTTCATAAAGCCTATGACGTACTGATGATCGGAAACGACCGTGAAACAGCTGTCTGCGTCTGGCCTGCTGCATATATATTGTATGTTTATATATATACATATGATAAAGGTATTATACCGTACTCCCGACATAGGTACTTGCTAAAAGCCCAGACACATGTTTCGCCGATATTCTGCCGCTGCGTGACACAGCTGCGAGGGGTTCGGCTCTTCAGTGGGACCCCCAGCGTTCTCTAGCGGTTTCTGCTATATAACCTCCAGAGAATAATTAAGTGAATAATTTCAGAAATTACTCAGTGCAGGACATGGAGTTAAATCTCCGGGACATGACTTTTTAGGGTCAGAACCTAAATTTCAATGAACATTCGAGTCGAAGACAATCAACTACTGTGGAATGACCACGTAATGCCCATTCTACAAACAAGTAGTACTACGAGTAGTATGAATTCCATATGGTAAAGGTATTATACCGTACTCCCGACATAGATACTTGCTAAAAGCCCAGACACGTGTTTCGCCGATATTCTGCCGCTGCGTGACACAGCTGCGAGGGGTTCGGCTCTTCAGTGGGACCCCCAGCGTTCTCCGGAAACTGTAAATATTATTGAGTAAATTTTCGAGACTAGTACTCCCGCTCGTCTGCGGAATATGGGTGCGTAAAAACAAATAACTTCTTAACTGAGTCCAACAAAGGATTCTATAATTGGTCATGAGCTGTGTCAGTGCGCGTTAATTGCACTTCGTCACCCCCTTGGGATTGGTTGCGCCAGTTTGAATTTATCCTTGGCATTTTGCATGTGATATCAAGACCGATATGCCGATTGATGCACGCCTCGTCTGAGTACATTATCTCCACTATTTCGCGGCCTTTCCTTCTAGGGCAGGCGCCAACAATGCGAATGTTCTTCCACGCAAAATTTTGCCTGGCGTGTGCATGGTGACCTGGGATAGATGGTCGCGTCTGTTCGCCACCAACTAATGTTCATGTATACGGGTTGGGACAGATTTTCCAGTTTGGCTAAAGTAGACGACATCACAGCTGGAACAGGGGATTTCGTAGAAAACGCCTTTTCTATCGAACTAGCCAACCCTGTCCTTAGGGTGGTTGCCGGCTGGTGTGTTACTTGTATCTGGTGTTTTTAAACTGCCATTCGACTATTTCAGACACACTTTTTGCGTATGAGAGCGTTTGTCAGGTGGTTGGTTTTGGTGCCTGAACGGCCGTAGCTCTAGAAAAACCTTTTCGCTTGGATTGCTGGCGCCTCATGCATTGACTTATGAAGTCGTATAGGGGTATTTCATTTCTGTTTGATAACTTGTTTCATCAGAGCAGTCCGTTTTGGTCCGATTCAGGAGGCTGTTGACTGCAATCCGTTTGTGAGAGACAGGGTGGCTGCTCTCAAAATGCAAGATGACCTCTGAATATGCGTCTTTGCGATAAACTGATAGATGAAGTAATCCATCGGTTTTTCGACGTACGAGGACATCCAGGAATGGGAGTCGCCCGTGTTCTAATCAATCACCTGAACGAGCGTCTGGAAAAATGACTTCGTCCAGAACAAGTGTCAGAAGAGGAAGAATAACCCTATAGTACCTCTGTCGATCGGAAGAATGCCATAGATATCGTGAACTGCGATAAACTGTGGAAAATCATGCAGAAATTCATGTGTCCCTAACGATTTACATAAATAGTAAGACAGCTTCGTGACGAGACGATAGCGTAGGTTACAGCAAATGAGGCAGTCACTGAAGCATTCGCGATGAAGAATGAGGTGTAGTAGGATTACCTACTCGTCTTAACCTTCTCGGTCTTGTGTTCTCGACCATGCTAATTGACGCCTACCGTAAGGAACGGCCGGGGATCAATGTCAACTACCGAACAGACGAGAAAAGATTCAACACTCGTCACGTGGAAGCGTCATCGGGGTACCAAAGGCCAGCGTCCACAACTTGTTTTTCGCGGGGAACTGCGCACCAAACACCACGACGAAATAGGACATGCGGTGGAGTTTGGAGTTCCGCGTCCTCGGCCGCTCTAACACCGACCCGATCATCAACATGGAGATGACAGTGGTCATGCACCAATCGGCACCAAGTATTAATTTCACCGAGCCTGGCATTAATGTCAGTGGAACTAATCTAACATCAGAAGAGAAATTGGCGTACCTTGGGAGTGCGGTTTTAAGAGACATAAAGACGGACGATGAAGATGGATTTCCAAAGCCGGCCAAGCCTTCAGCCGGCTAAATCACGCCGCATTCCACTCGACCTATAACCGAGATCTGCAGAGCTGTTGTCCTGATAACTGTTCTTGAAGGTCGACCAAAACGCATAAACTAATTTTACCTCAGATACCTCTGAAAAATACCCAGAATAAAGCGGCAGAGAGGGGTCCCAGACATTGAGACCTTGGAGGGAACCGGTATCCTCAGTGTCCACGCTATGAGGCCACTGCTCCTATCACCTACAATGTACACTCAATTCCGAACTGTCGCCGTTACAGTCGCACTTCCTCGTCACGCATAGGCCTGGTCACAAATCTCAAATCAATCGCACTGAGACTGGCAAACAATGCCTAAAAAGGCCTGTTCCGAAGAACTTACTCCAGGTTCGCGCACTAATTTCCTCGAAAATGTAAGAGGACGAAGTGAGGATGGAGTTTTTATACCAGAAAACACACATAGAGGGCTGGGGACCCACTGATTAGCCAAACCCCTAGCAGCTGGGTCCGGCAGCGACACAAGATCGGCGAAGCACGCGTGTCTGGGCTTTTACCTAGTGCCTGTGTCGTTGGTATGGTAAATAAGTACATCAGTGTTTGTACTCTCTGACGTACCCCTGTCACACAGGCCTCATTTTCCTTTAATTTCCCAGGACGTTCAAACATCTCACGGGTTGCTTCGGTCGTATGCTCATCTACGAAAATCCTCGGTAAAGCACCATAGTCCAGACGGCACCAACATACCTAGCCCTATTTGCCAAAAACGTATTTCCTGGACTACCTATGAGCCTACTTTGCAACAGCCGGACATGTGTCATCTCAGCTATCCTATGCTAGTCGCTTGCAGGAGGCATGCGATTCGTTTTACCTCCGCCAATATGATGGGTGAAACATTTCATGGCGGAACGTGCGTCGTCGCTTGCGATGAACGAACTATCACTACGACCTGGTAGGATATGGGCAGGACTGTGTGAGGTTCAGTTAGGGTAGGGGTAGTCGAAGAGTTTGAATGAGCACCTTCTGCAAGCACAACACCGGGGTGTCCACCATCTCTTCTCTCACAAGAATTTGCTGATGCAAGAACATGGTGTGTCTTGCCGACATTTTGTAGATGACTTGAAGAACTAGTTTGATGTCTAGTCGTTGAATAATCAAAATGCGTTTGATAGATTTCAATCTTATTGTCTACGTAGAGATCATGGCAACACTGGAAAATACTTTGACAGTAGACCGATAGCACGCTCTTCAGTCTTTCGTTGGCAAAAATATGCTTGATTTTTATTGTCATAAACTAAGGTAATAATTTCAGCCATAAATGCGTACACTTATGAGACGTCAGGCGGTCTGCATATCTATTGGATGAAGGTCAGAGGCTCTAATTTGCCTTAGATCTTCGTTCAGGAGACTTCGAAAACTGTGCCATAGAGACAAGCAGCTGGTATTCGACTTTATCTTAGCTATTTCTGACCGTGACAGACAGCGCCTGAGGCTTAGCCGGTAAAGTGTTAAGCTCAACGACCAGGTCGGCTAGGAAGTGGCAGATTGATAACACAAAAATGTCAACGATTGCTACTGCACTCTTTTCTGTCTTTCGTCGGTAGCACTTCAAGATTATCTGCCTCTTCTAGTCCGCTAAATCCATGTTATTTTTACAACCGATTTTTTTGCTTTTTTGGAGTGTCAGCGATTGCTTCCTCTCTGAGGTGCTCAATTGCATGAACTTACCGATATTTTATGTTGCGAAGAAACCAGCAGTCGGTATTTGCAATTTTCTATGCGATCAGGTACCCCAAAGAGCATCGAGGAGAATTCGGTTTGGTAGTTTGGTTGAGCCATCGACAAAGCCTCAGTTACCAGCCACTGCAACTTAGTTTTGGCTATACGAATGGATAATTGGATGAAAAGAGCCCGAGCAAATACACAATAGCTATCACCGTTGCTTTGGCAGTAGACAGGCGTAAATAGTTGACTGCGATTACAAAGCCTGCAGATGAAAGTTGCATATAATTATAGCGAACTCGTTTGTAATACCATGATTAAAGATTTGACAGGAAGGTGGATAAGCAGTGCAGAGACATCCCAAGTCAAATAAACTCTGGCTGAATCAGGAGGGCAGGAGAGAACAATTTTAAAGAACTTCCCCTCACTATAAGTGCCCGCAGAGGGGTTGTTGCTCTTACAATGCATTCGTACAAAATGACGGTTCGAAGATTATTACTGACAGAGTGCATCATTTCCTGACTAGGTAAATTCACCCAGCGAAGACTGCTTTTACAAGAGTCCATATTTACTTTAAGAAATCTAGTACAAAAGTTACATTTCGTGTTGCCTGTAAACCCTATCGGATTCCTGTATCACCATTTGAAACAGATGTGGGCTTGCCAATGCGTTTTTTAAGGCTCGTCGCGTTCTATCTCTCGACCGCGTAACTCAAAATTACGTTTTATCTTATAAACAATGATCTGGCGCACATAACGAATCCCCATATTTCGATAAGCATACAAATGTGCGTACATCTGGTCCCACTATTTCATTTTTTGCTCAGTTTAAAATGAGAAGTACAAAGTGTTGTAAAAAAGTTCTATATATTTTAATCGAAATTTAAATGGTGCTTATCTCAGCCGTCAGCCATAAGCTGTGGGGAAATAGTGGTGCACGCTTCGTGTTACTCATTCTGTTTTAAATATCTTCAGAAGCATTAAGTGTGAGAGGCACGTAAAACTCGACCACCAATTCTTTCCCCTGACTTTCGCTGGGGTCTTGAGACTAACAATAATTTAAAACACCTGCCCTTCCCTTGACAAAGTTCAAGGGTGGACACTTAATTAAGCACAAGCGGAATGACCCTGTGTGAGGATGCAAATGTTCGCACTTATGAATTTAACCTCACAGAGACGCAAAACTAATCTTGATTCGGGGTTTTATTTGAAGTTCTCACTCGTTTTCTGGTCGTCGACGCGATGGAGCTATTCAGGACGGCTCTCAGCTTGCTCGGGGATTCTCCTAACAGTTTGTCTACACTTCTTCAACCCCGGTCTCATGGAGGACAAATGGCAAGGAGGTATTAGTTCCCTCTGAACTTTTTCCATTTACAACCAAGTTACAGGTCTTGCCATATAAAGACTGAGTCAAGACCCCTCGATGGAGGTCTAAAGCCCATTTCAAAGCGCACGCATGTCATATATATGTATATACTAGAACTACAGAAATGGGTAATGCCAAGTGGTGAGTTGATGATGAACTTCGCTTCCGGGAAGTGCTGCTATTCCATCTGAAAGACCCCGTCCATGGATCATCTCTGCTGTGTGCGTGCGTACGATTTTGTTCCCCGATGATGGTCACATAGCAACCGGTAGTATATGCCGAGGAGGTGTATCGACAAGATAGGGGTGACTGGAATATCCATTTCTAGCTTACTAACCTTCGTCCGCCAGCCATACCTGACCCAAGGATGCGATATCCATGATTCAAACCCCCAAGGGCGTTATGTCCAATGCTCTATGGTACTCCTTTCAAGCATATACTACTGATCACTACGCGACTGTCTGCAAGGGCTCTACACTTTTCCCCAATGCGCAACTGGACAAGCATGTCTAGTTACCCGACCGTTAAAGTCCTTTCTGCGAAGTCACTACTCCCTATAGCAACCGACGGGGCAACGAGCCTAATAGCTAATGGTCCAGGGTTCGAATCTCAGATGCCCAGAACCCGGGGCTAGGCGAGGTTGATTGACGTCGGTTGGTAAACCAAAATGGTCATTCCAGTCTCTCTTGTCCTGTTCTCACTCCTTTATGGACACACAGGACTTATACTACACAAGACACTCACACGATGTAAAAAAGCACATATAGCGCACTAAATATGCTACGTAGATGTGCTATTTCATGATATATTAGCCGAAATTCTGAAATGTATTTTTAATTCGAAAAGAATACTTAAATAGGGTTACAATATTAATTGTCTTGCAATCTACTACCAACGTATTTCAGTCACTTCGGGATGCCGGCGTTCGAACGAACTCCTTATCGATCGCCTGCGTAAACTGAATGCCATAAAATGAATACACAAGTAAC
Source organism: Spirometra erinaceieuropaei (assembly GCA_902702965.1). Taxonomy (NCBI): domain Eukaryota; kingdom Metazoa; phylum Platyhelminthes; class Cestoda; order Diphyllobothriidea; family Diphyllobothriidae; genus Spirometra; species Spirometra erinaceieuropaei. The sequence goes on from CACRXP010000543.1 coordinate 370,686, forward strand.
ACGATTTTTCTCACTAATTCCCGATGCCCTAAAAAATTCAGACATATTTCATAGAAAACATGCACAGAAAATATTCCTTCTTTTACTCATTTGGTAACAGATCACATGTCCTTTGAATTTTATGCTTGAAGGAAGAGCATCTTCGGAATTAGAAGTTTTTTAATATGAGATTTTTTATGGCAATGAAATGTCCAATCGTACAGGATCGCATCAGAACATTTAGTAATGCAGCTGGGATCAGGAACACAAACATGCGTACAGACACACCAGGAGTTATGAATGGCTGAGTGAAGGCAAACGAGGTCCGAAACAGTACCGCATCAATCTACCCGCATCCTCTGTCGTCCCTCCTCGCTGCTATTATGACTTGGCCGACTTCTGCCTGGTAGTTGGTTGCCTGTTCGTGACCCTATCGCCCATGCGAAGATTGTTTGTTTCGTGAAGCCAATAGATCGGTGTGCGCCCTCTCCTGATTGAATAAACACCCGATCTGCAGGGACAGAGAATGACAGGTGGCGAGGCACTAATGAACTTCGGTTCGATGAAGTGCTTACGACCCCTCTGGTTGACCCCAGTGGTGGACCAACTGCACCAGGTGCGTCTGTGAACATGTTTGTGTTTCTGGTCCCAGCTTCTGGTCAGGGTTATGATTGGCTGAATGAAGGTAAAATAGGCCTGAAACAGTACTGTATCAACCTACCCACATTCTCTCTCGTCCATCTTCTTTGTTAAATGTATGTATCGAATTTTCGCAAGCATGTTAGACCCAGACACAGCTGTGGCCGACATCTGGGCTATACACGGCTACCTGGGACAGGCGGTCTTGACTATTTGAGGCATTTCGACGCTCATTCACATCTGCAGAGGCGGATTTTCCAGGTTTACCTCAATAGAATGTGACGCGGACCCCAATCGGCATTCCGCAGACGAACCCACGTCATCAATTTGATGCTTTCTCGACTGTCTTGCGAAGATTCCGGACACTTTCTCATTGCAAGGAGGGGTTATTCTGGTTGTTGGTCAAGAAGGGTATTCGGTTTAAGATTTGTTTCGTTCTTATGAGCATGGGACTTCCTCGGAACCTTTGCATAAAGCACTATGAGTCATCCTTTTACAAGTAGACGTAGGGGTTAATAATATAGCTAACAGAAGTTTGATTTTCGAAGTACATCCTAGTTTACATTCTGAAGAAAGTATTTACTTTTTTAATGCTAGCAGGTTTTTATTTGTATTTTTAAAATGAATGTTTACCGACAAATTAGCATTATCTTAAAAGATAAAAGCAGATAAACGACGAACAATAAAACAATCACTTATCACTAAAGAACTGCTTAAAGAGCGCTGTTATAATTTTCCCCTGTACTCAGTGCGGCATGCCCCTTGTCCTTCTATACGTTTACAGCAAACAACGACAGGCAAAGGTTTCTCAAGAAGCCTATTCACAGGGGATAATACTCGAAACAAACATTGTTCGAGGAAGGGTGATTCGCGCATTTTTAGGATATGGTGAAACGTATCGATGGTTCCGTATAGAAATTTGATACTCAATAGCGGTCTTATTGCTTTTTTTACCATCTTGGGGCAAAAGTTGTTTCCACTTTTAAAACCCATCTGACAGGAAAGTAAGTGCAGACCACCCGGATATAGCTTAAGTGTTGTCTGACTTTTGGGTTGAAAAAATTCCTCGTCAGTATCATCCGGTTTCCTCGGGCCTTTGATTGATGAAAGGCTGGTTGTAAGCCTGTTGTGTTTCTTTATGCTGGCGCGCATAGGAGCAATAGAAATACTAAGTGTATTCAGTTCTGAGATGAAGTTAAATCCTACTTTCTACGCACACTTCGAATGTGTTCAAAATCTCGGAGTTAACTGCTAGTACCTAGTGACCTTTCTTCTTGAACCCAGTATTTCTTATTTCCAAACTCTGATTTGTAGTTCAAGTCAGAACTTTGTGCGCGACGTACTTTCGCCCTTTGACAGTGACATGGATGGCCTGTTAACAAGACGGGAGGCAAGAAGGGGTGCTGCGAAGCTGGACGTGGAAGCTTCCGAGATAAAGGTTTGATTAACACTTTAAACTGCAACCCATGCCCACCACATACCACATGTTCAAGAGTAAAACCATAGCACTTGAAAACCTGTTTGTCAGTGCCACGTAACAGCCAAGATGATTTACCGGACGGTAAGGCGCTTCAGTAAATCCTGTTTGCAAAACTGGCACGGCATTCTTCTATCACTTTCTCAAAGCATCTGGTTTCGGTAACCGAACTTGGCAGGACCTCTTTGCAATGGTTCCCTATCTATTCAGCGAAAAATCCGCATGTGCCCGACAAGACCAAATAGCGAGCGTTTGCGTGTGTGGTGTCGCGGCGAGGATAGGCCAGTGTTGTGTCGTCACTGCCGTTGTCTCCTGGTGGGGTTTAGGCTGTGGTGGATACTGAGGTGTACAGGAGAGACCCAATACCGAAAGGTGCAGTCACACTTTGAGCACATGGGACCAGTTTCTTTGCCAATGCTGGTATTCTGGGGCGTGGCGGTCGGGCGGGCGGGTTGAGAACGTTGGCACTGCGATGAATGCTACATTTTTCAGCAAGGCAAACTGGACAATTAAACGGACGCAGACAGTGCAGCCATATTGGGATAGGGTGGATTTTGGCAAAGTTTGACCTCGCCATCTTAGTTTTGCGTAACTTTGAGTTTTTCAGGCCTGCCTTATTCCATTGACTTAAAAGCCGCTATTCTAATTTTACAGTCGTAAACGCCAAGTCAAAGGTTCTTTTTTAATTCCTAATTGTGTCTAAATTCTAAGAAGTTGGTCAGAATTTATTTATAACGTCATATTTGCCTTCGTGTCATTGAGTTTAATGCTTCGTTAGATTACTCTTCGCGGATAAGAGGACTATTCCACAACGTTAGGTCGATTACGTCGACGATGATTGAGGGTCCCTCTATGTATTGCATGATACGTGCTGGTTGATGTCGCATGTACATTTCGGTTGGTGCTTCCGATATGCAAGTTTTGGTGGACGGCGGGTCATACATTCTGACTTTGGAGAGTTTCGGGACGGCCTACCTCCGGTGGACTTTGAATAGCTTCTTGTTGGTTTGTTAGTGGACGCCGATCCCTGGATAGTTCCTAAGGTCGTCGTGAAGTTGTCCGATCATCAAACTGGATAATTTGGGATATCCGAAGTTCTTCATAATTTTTCAGTCTGTCTTGGTTTACGGCGTCGAATGCATTTGTAAGGTGGACGCTCATCAAGCAAAGGCCGAAGACAGCCCCCGTTCTTCCGCGATGTTTCCTGAACCTAATTTGAGAATCTGTAAGAAGTCGTTTCTCTAAATGTGTGGTCAGTTGACTATAGGAAAGCAAAATACGATTATCCCAGCTTTGCCTGTTTTATTGCGTTTTTTAGAGGTGCGGGATAATAGCCGATTACTTCTTGAGGATCTGTTATTATCGCTGTCATTCACGAAATGATAAGGCTTGCTCAAAATTGCAGGATATCGTATTCGTAAACTTCAGCTAAAACGGACCGTGCTCTGAAGATTCTCCACTGCGCATCTGTTACACCATATTGACCTCTTTTGCGTGAGGGACGGCGAGCAATGGCAAAATCGCTTCCCAACTATGGGAGTCTGTTGCTGGTTTACCTGCAGAATAAAATTGTGAGGTTGAGGGGGCACTGAACGTAATCGATCCGGTCCTCTGACATGCGCTTTTTCTCGGAAAACACAAGAATTGCGTCTGCGTTGAATGGTGCGTTGTTTTGATGGGGTGGGGGTCGTAAGCAGGACTAATGGCCACCTTCCACACGCGGCGGGTAAATGAGACGCGTTCAAGGGTCTTTTTTCCGGGTCGTGTTCTTCGCTACATGAGGCAATGACGCCTGGGGTTACCCGGACATGAGTGAGTTTTCAGATTGCGCTCAGTCTGACTGTGACGACAGCGCATCAGGGCGTGATCGCAGCGGACCTGGATGGCATTTACACGACGGTCGGTTAAATAAGGACGGCGGATGAGGGAAGAATGGTGGTAGACTACAATCGCACCGCGAAATACCTCAGTCTCATTTTCAGGGATACCTAGTTAAGTTGCGTAACCGCCGCTAATTTTGTCGTTACTTCAGTTGCTCTGATGACAGCCTCTTCCTCCCCTCCCTCCACCAGCTTCCTCAATATCAGGCAAATGAACTGTGAGTTCAAACGCCCGAGCTGTTTCCGCTTTCAGTTCACAGCACATGGTTCCTTCGTGAATTTTACACGTTCAGGCTTCAAGTCGCATGTAGGAAAGGACTAAACCTGCCAATATATAGGGCATTGAATAGCTTAATCTTTCGCAGCTGTATCATGCAGCAGCACCAGATCGGCGAAGCACGCGTGTATTAATCTTTAAGTAAGTACTCATGCCGTCAGTATAGTGAGTCATTCAGTATTCGTATACTGCTGGCTGCCTGTTGTAAATATTTCTCGGTTATTCGGCGGTAATCGATGGATTTCAGATGGAATATTCATATCAACTTTGGGACCGAGTCTGAAAAGCTCTGGTTCGAAGGATTTACTCCAAGTTCGCGGACTAATTGCCGACAAACTTAAAAAAGTATACGAAGGACAGTGGGGAGCCGCTACTGCGTCGAACTCCTGGCAGCTACTTAATCTAGCGGTAGAGTATCTCGAAACAGTTAGAATCTGTCCTGTCAGTACAGTAAATCATCCAGTACTTAACGTATTGACCACCCAGCAGTTTTTCTCTGAAGCAAACCTTCAGCGTTAAAAGTCTAGCAAGACAGAGTCAAGCGGACTGCATTTATACCCGGCAGCTATCTAGGTTTTACGCCATTACTGTGGTAGCTACGGGGATTTCAGCGTTGAAAAATTTGTGTACATCCACATTGAAATAAATTAAACCCCCACCTTTCATTTTAGAATGCCCTCAAGGATCTTGAATTAGAGAATAAAAAGAGGATTCCCATTGGATCCCTTAGTGAAGAGATAAAGCGGATATGCATTCGCAAATTCAAGTGAGCAAACATAAATATGCTTTTTGATTTATATGATTTTACTTAAATTCAGCCAGAATGCTTTCCTTTGAAACCGATTTTCGAAGATCAAGTGCCATTTGCAATGAACCGTACAACGAATAGTTCACGTCTAGAACAACTCAGTCTAAAATAGTTATTCAGGGGCTATGAGGGCAGTTGAAAGTGCGTTCAGGTAGGAACTGCGTGTCTCGTGGCTGTATGTCTGTAATTTTTCTAAACGGTTTTGCTGTTGCCTTTCTACGCGTCATTCATTTTTCATTCATTCTCTTGTTTTATGCTGTCATTCACAGTGCAGCCTGATACTTCTACCCAAGCGTGGAAATTCAGGTGAAGTTGTGGCAGTTGATGCGAACAGTCATTCATTAGAACGATACGAGAAGAGAAAGCGTCTGTTGATTGATCGGAGCGTATAGTGGGTCACCAGTGTGGGTCCGAAGCTCATTAAGACCATGTGGGCAGCATCACTACCCGCACGAGATGGAGGACAAGTGATGTCGGCGTACACATACCTGCCGACTAGTCCAAAGATCTTAGCGTTGCGATTGTCTGAGCGTTTTACATAGTATCTCCATCCACACCGGCAGCCAACTTGAGGCAACGTTGAGGACTTATTTATGCCAAAAACACGACTGAACAAAAAATGGATGGCCGAAGATATGTCGGGAGAAGAAGTAGCGAAAGTCGAGACGCAGAGGATGGAGAACAATAAGTCCCTTTGGACAACAAGTTCTCTCTAGGTCACCATCTAAGACAGTCAAAGAAGATTAGTGGGAAGGCGAGTCACGGGTCACAATGCCAGGGTAAACATGTCTCAACAGAACAGAGGGGTCTGGGAAGATGCCGAGTGAGAACCTGTTTTAGTCATCGAGGCTGTCCCTTTAATAACTTATACAGGCATGTTTCCATTCATTGATGTCCTTGTGCATGTCATGCTGAACAGGCTTGGCTGGACCTGTCCTCCATTATGCTTGAATTCAATGATGAAAAGGGTTTTTACAGACAAGCGAATGCATACTGTGACGTATAAGGAGGCACTAGTTGTTGCTGGGAAGTCGGGAACACCTTGTAAACTATAAGGTCACTGTTGCTGTTAAGCAGAATATCTGTGAGACCGGACCCTCAGTCGTTTTCGGCTACGAGAAGGTTTACCATCTGCGTTCCGGGGGGCCATAAAATTCAGAGTCAATATCTGGATGCAGCTGGAGGCGGAGTCTATGACCTATAGACGGTGTGACCAATTTAGTTTCTCTTTCAGTCAGTACGACGAGTGTTTGAGGTGAACTGGGAGAGGAAGCCTAATTATCTGACTTAAAAAATCGCAGTAGAACTCCGGGACGAGATTCTGTGACTTGTGATCTATAATAGGAGGGAATATTGTCAGCCGTACAAGTTGCATGGTCAGTTATACTGCCAGGAGTTCTCACCTCAAGTCTGTTATACCTCGTTTCTGAGGGGAAAACGATTTTCTTGTAGGACACTCAGAGCTTACATTGAACACACGATAAACTGTTGGAGTTTCTCACCAACAATAACACAGAAGGCATCCAGCTTGACTGAATGGAGCGTTTCTGGATCTATGTGAGCCGAAAAGATGGTGCCAGTTAATGTAGTTTGCGCCTTCTCAGGGGCAGCGAGGGGGTTCGGTGTCAGTCCAGGGGAAGCCATTGTGGCTTGACAGTCACATGGTGAGGCTAACCTTAGATTTGAGAGATCGACAACAGAAGGTGACCGTAGGAGAAAAAAGTTATAATACTTTTTGGTAGCTGATGGCGGAAAGTACCGGACGGTCATAAACTCG
>CACRXP010000543.1:405805-423100 GCA_902702965.1 Spirometra erinaceieuropaei
CGATACTTCACTAAATCACGTATGGCCCACTCCAAGGCAGAGTTTCGAGTCCTCTGCTCCTCCTACTTTTCGGCAATGATAGTTCGACTGAAATCATAAATGCGCAAACTTTTATTTATGGCGATGACCTCAAATTTGCTTACTCATATTCTAAGAACTCCGCAAATGTTTGCGTAAAAAAACTAATGCCGATCTACTACGCTTGAGCAGATGTAGCCCGACTGTGAACAACGGAATTATTCTGCACTCTAACTGAGACTATTTCGACTTGGCTACTATTTTACAGATACTATGTCTGATACTAACGCTGGAGCCGTACTTAGAGAATTATTTTGTGAATGTTTCGAACATTTTTCACACGTCGAAATTCGTCAGGAAACTGAGTCAAGTACAATTTGCTTATCAACACTATCCAACTGACTACGCACCCAACTTGCTGTTATTTAGAGACTAGGAAAACAACCGCTCAAAATCCTTCAAGGTCTGAGGTTATTTAGGACCTTTGAGATCTGCAAAAGTCTGAGTCATTTCTCAAGGCGAAAGCCTCATTCCCTTAATAAACTGACTTAAGACTAAAATTCATACAAGATTTTACATTTTAGGTGTCTGTTTTTTGATAGTCGAGTTTTGAAAACTCACTTCAATTCCTCGCATGCAATCAGACGTGTTCGTTATAACCTTAAAAGCGAAAATATGCCTATTGTCTCATTCAAAGTTTGTGGAGTCTCAGCAATCCAGTTGTAATAATACGGTCAGCGTCGGCACCTCGCCGGAGATAAGTCTGGTGAAATGTCCTTTGAATACAGAATCTGCGTTCGTCCTACCTGCGCTTCCAGCCAACAATCACCAAATCGTGCCAGAAGCATAATCACCGCGAAAAGCGTGATGCATGAGGATGGGACTTGTGGTGGATGCACATATATTCAAAGCAAAATAAGACAACTCGAAGACAAGCTCGCTGACTTAAGGACGCTCATGCAGTAGAACATTGATAACCAGAAGATTGCCAGTGTTCAAGTCCAAAAATGAAATGCAAAACGCAAAAAGAGCGAAATATATGGTCCTGGGAGCATCCCAATCACGGGGAGTAACTCAGTAAGTACAGACACGGGTAGCGGTAACTGAAGGACAACTATGATGAAGCGGATAATAAGGACATACTTGATTTCCACACAAGACGACTAAAGAGATGTTGCAAAAATATTACCTGTCGCGGGAGCCTCTCGCCTAATTCACTTGCTGAAATTAGCTGGATTTCTTTTTAGCCAAGAGATGATATAAATAGTTCACTCAGTCTACCATTGGCCTCTTTATCTCGCAACCATCCCGAGTGCTCTATAGAGCACACATTTGAATGCGAAGACAGGACCTCGTGGGGGGGGGGGATAGGCAAACGCCATTACAGGAGCCTAAAGTCAAAACCAGCTTTGATGAGTTGCTCGGGACAGTCACTGGACAGCAGAAGTGAGTGTCCAAGCGGGGAGTCCGTAAATTGTTCTCGTCATCACACAGGGAAGTCGCGAGAAAAACAAAGCAAAATGTACCGGGACCGCTAACAGTGTATGGTTGCTCGGGGCTTGGTTGAATCGAATGTAGTCAGGTCTGAACACCGTATCTCGGAGAATCTGGCTTCTTTCATGGAATACTAAAGCAATTACTCCAGGCAGGCATGAAAATAAGGGTCCTATAAGCATTCCGGGTAGGAAAACGAAGTGAAGACAGGACAGCAGCACCTCAACCTCATCATCTCAAGCTGATGATGCAGAGCAAATAGCAAAAAAACCAAAAAGCCAATTTCATAAACACATATAAACAGGTTTTTCAACCAGAGTACTTTGCAGCGGAACGGCTGGAAAGCCGGGAACTTGTATTGGAATTGAACTCGGGACTGAAGGGTGGCGAACACAATCTGGCTGTCTTCAAGGGGAAGGTAGTTCAGAAAAATATGCCGTGTCAGTGGAACTAGTCAGTAATACTCAAAACGACTACAACTACTCAGCTAACACAGGCACATTCGTGGAACCAGCCGCTCTAAGCAACAACACAAGTAAGCCCTTAACCTTCAGCGTTCTGATTGAAGCAATGGACACCAATACAGTACATCAAGTAAGACAAGAACCCAGAGAAAATGACTTCTGAGAAAACACGAGAATTCCCACAACAGTGATAAATGCAGCCGTTAATTCGGCTGATGCAAAATTGAGGTGTTTGTATAAAAATGTTTAATGACTCCTATCAAAACTAGACGAGCTAAAACCTTGTCATGCCAAACTGTCGCTGAATGTTTTAACAGAAACCGGGACCTAGCTGTCCAGAAATATTAACGATAGTTAAATCGCCTTCAGCGGATACCAAACTTATCACAGGGATAGGGAGCATCGTCAGGGTGATGGTATAGTTGTGTATATGAAGGCATATTTGTGAGGGTCGGAAAATACCATCAGGTTTGCGTGCAGCACGGAACCTATTTGGTGTACCATCAAGGCTATCGGTTCCCCGTGTCTTGATGTCCTCACTGTCTATCGACCACCCACCATAGACCTAAATGCCGACAAACATCTTTCCGAACATTTGGAGAAATGTTCAGTCTACCTAAAGTCATGATCATGGCGACTTCAACGCACCAGGAATTAACAGGAACACACCGAGCGCCCCGTACAAAATCGACATTTGACTACGGTTTGCTGAACAAAACACTAAAGGCGTTTCTCACGCAACATGTACTGTTTCCGACGAGAAAACGCGAAGGACAAAGGGATAAATGCCTGGATTTAGTTTTTAAGAAGGCATCGGATAGCATAGATGAGGTCGCCTACATGCCACTCCTTGGCCAAAGTGGTCATGTACAGCTTTTACGGGATCATCCGCTTTTCGACTTTTTGCATACTCCTGACCAAAAAGACAAAATTTGGTAGGACGACTTTAATGCTATGTGGGCGGACGTAAACCCGTCTTGACTTAAGCTCAGCGTTTAAAGAAAATGCTACCAATGACTGGAAATTGCTCAAAAATATCCTTCTGTAGCTCTTCAACAACCACTGACCACTGTCGATTATAAGACAGAACAAGCGGCCAGGGTGCTTAGGAAGCAGCCTGAAGAAAGTTATTAATGGGAAGCAAAAACTTTGGACAAAGTACTACGCCACTGGTCAGTTTGAGTATTTAAACAGCTACAAGACACACAAGAACAAACTAAGAGACATGATTATAAAGACGCATCGAAAGTTTGAAAAAATATTTGCTGCGAAAAGCAACACAGAAACCAAAATTACTCCACAGCTACGTCAGAAGTAGCACAAAGAACACACATCAAACCCCCTTAATAAGGACTACTGATGGCGTTGAGATTGCCGTATTGGTGCGTATTTTTCACTTTTTTCAAACCACTAGACAAACGAGGCTACGTTCCTTTCTCAATTCACGGAAAAGTAGCCGATTCCAAGCAAAAGTAATATACTCTTCTCAGAAGGTGTTGTCCGAAAAAAATTAGAGGCCCTCAACGAATCGAACTCACCAGGACCAGACAGGATTCCACCAAAGCTTCACAAAGAACTTGCCAATTAGCTCTCTGTGCCTTTGTCCATGCTCTTTTAAAACGGCATTTGACATTGGCACACTTCCTATCGATTGGAAGCTGGCGCGTATAACCCCGCTATAAGAAGGATTTAGCAGGGCATCAACGATAAATTACAGGCCCATAAACTTGACAGGCATTCCCCGCAAAGTCATGGAGAGCATCATTAAGAGTGAACTAATGTAATTTCTGGCGGTTCACAACCTGCTATTGAACTACCAACATGGGTTCCGGAAAGAGAGTTCCTGCACGACCAACTTGCTGCAATCTCTCCAGAGCAGGACTCGAGAACTTGACGACAGACACGCGGTCCGCATAGCTTCAGCGACTTCCAGAAGGCATTCTACACTGTGCCACATCAGAGGCTGTCACACAAACTGAAAAATAGGGATCAGCGACAACTTCCTCAAATGGATCCGAAACGCCATTGTGGGTCTGCACCAGGTTGTGTGCACCGGTCAAGGGAAATCAGATCCTGCTGTGGTCGAGAGTGGTGTTCCCAAGGGGTGAGTACCGGGACCCATTTTGTTCATCATTTACGTGGGCGATTGCGAAAGAGCTTTGGACTGCGAAGTAGCATTTATGGCAGACTTTGTGAAGATATGGAGTGCTATTTGAGGCCCTGACGGCGAAGAGAGACTGCAGATGAGCCTAAAACAGTTGGAAGATTAGTCAAAGCGTTGACTCCTGCGTTAAACGTTGGCATGTTTAGCATACTTAGCTTGGGCAACACAGCCAGATCCGCCAGCACAAACAAAAACTTTCTGGGTGAGACAGCATAACAAGATGTGGAGGCCGTGCTGGCGACGTGTTCCCTTAAACCATCTACCTATTATTCGAGAGTGGCAAAAATCGCAATATCTGTATTATACGCCATCAAGCGTGCGTTTATGGACTTCAACGAAGACGCTTTCTCTAAGACTTTTGAAACATTCGTCTGATCGCACTTGGAGTACGGCATGCATGCCTAGAGCCCATGGGCGGCTGAGAACCAAAACTACCTTAAAGTTGTCTAGAGGAGAGCCACAATATGGCTAATGGTCAAAGCTCCTTTCCCTATGCAACTCACCTTGTAAATCTGAATCTCTTTCCTTTGAGTTACAGGCAACTTCGCGGGGATCTCTTGCAAGCATTCCGCATTGTTAAGGGATTGGACTGCAGCTTGGCCTTCGAGGACTTTTTTGAATTTGCTACCACGACCAACCTCCGAGGTCACCCTTCTAAACTTCGTATTCAGCATGCAAGGCTGGATGTGCGGCAGTTCTCGTTCTCTGTTCGAGCGGTCAAACCATGGAATGCCCTCCATGCAGATGTCATGATGTTACCATCGATACAAAGTTTTAAAAAGAGCCTTGACATTTTTTTGTTCCGAAACGACCAAGAGCTATGTGAGATCAAGCCCATCCACCGAGACCCACTCCCACTTTGTCATTGCATTACGGGCTCGTTTGAACTATTACAGTCCAGATAATTTCCTTGTACATCGCACTCGGTTTTACGTTGAAAATAGGGTACTCAAAGGCTGACGCCTACTTCTATCAATAAACTGAATTGAGGAAAACTGCCATTTGTTCCGAACATTCGAACAGGTGCAGGAGTCATCGGGGGGATTGAGAACGGACTACTGCACGATTTAGGGAGCTTAGATTAATAAATAACTTGTCTTGGCGCTCGATCAGCCATAAATTTTCGTACTCGTGCACACATCTGTATTCGTGAAAATTTTAAGATTTTGTCCATGTTGAAATTTTGAGCAACTGAATCGAAGTGGAAGCGCCTTATGTGGTTAGGTTTCCTCAGCCAATAGGAAGCCAGGGGTGGTGTTCTGCATCCATTTACTTCAATGTGGTCGAACAAACTAAAAGACCTGGAGACTGCGACAAATGCTGGCGAGGTCGGCCAGCCAAACAGCAAGCAATTTGTGGCGGAACCTACGGTTACTGTTTATGAAGAATCGACCGCTTCTAATGAGACATGTATGTCATATTTTAATTTCATTCTCAATAGCTTTTAAAGAATTCGTGGGCTATGGAATAGGCTTGACAAGGTTTGTTAACCGGTGTTGTTATACAGTTTTAGCTTGTTAACTGAAATGATTCTTTCACACCCCTTTCTCGTGGTGAGGCACCAGTGTCAGGTTCGTGGTTCTCGCGTTCGAATGCTCCTTTGCTGTAGGTGCGGTCCCACGCTAGACAATTACATATTTTCCCACTCTCACTTTTGCCAGTACTACAGAACTATGTTTCGCGGCAGGTTTATAACTTCTGCCTGGTTTACAGACTTTAGGGCGTGTTTGCTTTGTGGAAGGGAATGAGCGGTGTGCTGACCGTACGCGCTCTTACAATGGTTACGGAAAATGTTATTTCCGAATTTATTCCTCTCCCAAAGTGAACCATATTTATTTGATATCGAATTTTTTTTAGAGAAATATCGTTTGACAGTGCGCCGAAAAAAATCGCTCTCCATCTAATTTTGAAAGCGTAAGATCGTCCTTCATATAATCTCTTTTTAAGTATTTCGCTAGCTGTCTGCACACCTTTCTACGCTGCCAGCATTATCGAGTTCGTGCAGGCAAGAACATAATTTATACTTCATATTTTGTATTCCGTTTGCACTGTATTGGCGTTACAATTCTAAATTAATCTCAATTTCTTTACGCCTCCCACAGAGGTTCATAATGGTCTTAACACTAAACACTTTATAATTGACAGTCTGATATCGCCTCCGAGCCCTCCAGCATAATTTCTTGCCTCGTCGAAGGCTTTCGTCGGATGATTCCCTTCTCTTCGGGTCCTCGTCTGGGATCTATTACTGGCAACATTAAAGCTGGGTTGAAGTCTATTCCAATTCGGACCTCGCGTCGTTTGCCTATCTGGAAGCTAATACCGCCAGTGGTTGTCCTTGGTGTTGGACAGCGTATCATTCGGTTGTTCTCTGACCGTATAGTGAGCGTCTACGTCAATCAGGGTGAGGAGTTAGAACAAATGGATGCCGAGGCTGAATCGCGTTCGCGCGTGAGTAGTCGTTTTTCATATTACCTTCATTAAGTGTGCTACATACAAATGTCTTATGAAGATTGATGTGGATGTTGCTTTTATTTAGCCAACCACAATTATATGCCGTTCACTATATTTTTCAAGTTACCTTTGTCTGATGGATCTAACTAAGATGAACGGAGTTTCTAACGTTTTAGACTACGAATTTCTTTTCAAATGCCATAATATTCCCGAAAGTTTTACTAATATTGTTAATATAGTCCCACGCTTTTCAGTAGCTGGTAACTGTTAGAAAAAAATGGGATCTTGTGTCTTTTGACAAAAGTTAAAGTACACGGACTTGGAAAACCACATTTTTCTTAACCTATTTTTGTAACCTACCGTTTTTGTTATAAATTGAGAGAGCCTGTAGGACAGGCCACTTGTATTAATTGGTGTCCGTAAAAATAGCAAAAAGACTAAGGCCATCTTCCAAAATAGCTTAACTAGTTTTCTAAAATAAAATTCACTACTTACGAATTTTTGGTAAATGTATCTGTCTCCCGTGTAATACTTGACCTCGTTTCCTACGCGTAAGTACACAAAGTAAGCAACCATGACCTTGTAAACTCAATAGAGATTACTTTTGGCAGATATTTGGATTAACATTTTCATGCAATACAATATTCGTTAGAATAGCGTTTGCGTAAAGCAATATTCAGAAAGTTCGCGTGGCATATTATAAGCTTTTCAAATGTCTCCCAATATTGCGAAAATGTAAAGGTATTACACTGTAGTATCATGTAGTACTTTGTAAATGCTTTAAGGTCCCTTTCTATACTCTCGCGGGAACATTCGAAAATGCATTTTCAGAATAAACTCATTAGTCTCTACCATGCATTCAGCCAGGCGAGTCCTTTTCATCACATGCTTGTGAGCAAAATCTGGGGGCATCTTATTCCATGTGATGTCTGCTTGGAACCACATTTTCCCACTATCACAATGTTGTCACATTTTGAGCGGACATTTGTTGTTTGATGTTAAAGTAAAGCTGATCAACCAATGCATCAGAAAAAAATACGAGACATCCTCCTCATCATTATGCTTTAAAGACAAGCACGACTTTAGCTTCTAATTTGAGGACTGAAATGCCGCAAAATATTAAACTGTTCTGAAATCGCACTGAAACAATCTACCTGCCATCGCTGGCTGCAACCTAACATTTGCCTAGCTTTTTAGAAAAGGCGGTGGGCTGAGGTCTGGCACGCTGTAAGCCTTATGAAAAGCTGCAAAGCCCAGTGACGGCATTGAGACATGACGACCGTAAACCGGCATCAAATGATTTTGCTTGCCACCGCTGTCTTGTGGTTAGACTTTTAAGCCAAAGCGCTAGAGGAGACAACCTCGAACAAACAATCCGAGCGGCTGTTGGGGACCCGCCCGCATTCGTATTTCCCAAGAAACCTCATGAAATATGTCCGATCACAGTATTACGACCCATGCTACGGCGTCCACGGGAACCGACGTGCTCCGCAACCGTGGCTCAGTGGTGCGGGCGAATAGCATACGAGCTGGACTACTCAATCGGGGACGGATTCTTGGTTTTGGACGCTGGAATGGGCGAATGCTCCTGGATCCCGGCACCCAAAGTCTGACCGCGCGCAGCCTTGATCAGTTCAACGTGGATGTCTACTGTCTGTCTGAAGTTCGACTTCCTGACTCAGACTCCCGCGAAATAAAGACCCCTGGGGTCACATTACACTTTACCCTGTACCACAGCGGCCCGCGCGACTCTTCTGATCAACACGGTGTGGCGATTGCCCTATCGCAACAAGCGGACCTCGCTTTACATGCTTGGGAACCAGTCAATGACCGGATGGCTTACGTGCGACTGAAGGGCCACTTCAGGGACATCTCAATCGTCTCTGCGTACGCACCAACTTCGGCTGTCAAACAGCGCGATAAAGAGGCGTTTTGCTCTCATTTGCAAGCGCTAGTTGGAAGACTGCCTCGCCGCGATCTGCTGATTGTTGCTGGCGATTGGAATGATCGAATTGGACCAGTCGACCCCACAATTAGTCATCTTCTTGGCCGCTTTGGACTTGGTTCCCGATGTGAAAATGGCGAGAGACTGCTAAACTTCGCTGGTCAAAACCGACTGCTTGTCACCAACACATGTTTCCAGCATCGCAAAAAATATCTGCTGACCTGGTATTCAAACAACGGTCATTCGGCTAGTCAGATTGATAACATACTAGTCAGCCCGAGGTTCTGCAGCTGGGTGCACGATAGCAGATCGATGCTTGGTGCCTAGACTGGTAACGTTCATGAGTCGGACCATGTCCTCTTCGTACACTCTTGAGCGTTCGTCTTTCACCCGCGCCAAAATGCCACGTCCTAGACGCCTCGATGTCGCGAAAATATGGCAAACCAGCTTTGCTGAGGCCCTGAGCAGAGAAATCCGGACCAAGCCGACGGAAAAGGCAGTAACCAGTGATCATCACTAAAAACATCAGTCTATGGGGCAGCTGAGGAAATCCTTGGATGAACTCAGTGACGCCGCAGTGACTGGATCAGTGGTAGAACCCTGCAGTTGTCTGCTCAGGCTGCTGGATCCAGGTCCCGTGACGATAACTGCTTCCGCCAATTTCGAAAGATGACGGCAAAATCGGCCAGGGATGACCGAAAGAAATATTGGGCTGAAAAAGCGGCCTCCATCGAACTGGCCTCGAACGCTGGTGGCACTCAAAAACTCTACAAACTTATCCGCCAAGTTAGCGGTAAGCCCTTTACACTGAATGACCCAGTTCGCGATGTGAACGGCGGCTTTATTGCTGACAACTCGGCCAAAGTCGAGCGCTGGCGTGAGCACTTCGAGCACTATCTCAACTTCGATACCCAACCCACCCCGCCCTTGCTCTCCTCTTCAGCGGAGTTTTTCCCTCTTCCACCTATGCAGTGCCATGTGACTCCCCCACTGAAGGAGAAGTCGTCGATGCTATACGAAAATTACGCAGCAATAAGGCATCCGGAGAGGACGGTATACCCGCTGAAATCTACAAGTCTTGTGTCGACACTGGCGCCCTGGCTCAATGAGGTGATTGAACGAACGTAGAGAGACGAGGTCGTTCCTGATGACTGGGGCTTAGGCATCCTTGTACCTATCCTCAAGAAGGGAGATAAGACAGGATGCGAGAGCTACCGCGGCCTAAGCTTCATCGACGTTGCTGCGAAGATATTCGCTATTGCCCTACTCAGGCGATTTCAAGCTGTGCGTGACTCAAGGATGAGGCCCAACCAAGCCGGATTTCGTGCTGGCGTGGATCGCGGACCATATATTCACCTCGAATTCCACCATAGCTACCAACAACCGACGGCCGTCTGCTCCATTGACTTTGCCGCCGCTTTCGATTCCGTCCATCGCGAATCCCTGTGGCGGGTAATGGTACTAGATAGCGCACCGCCAAAAATTATCGCCATGATCAAGACCTATTATCGCTCCACTACTGCGAGAGTCCTGATCCTTAACAATCTTACTCAACCGTTCGGTATTCGGTCTGGCGTTCGACAGGGTTGTATCCTGTCGTACATTCTTTTCAACTACGCTACTGACTGGATTCTCGGGAGGGCCCTACACGAAGGTGACGATGTTCAGTTTGCACCCTGACACCGACTGACCGATGTCGACTATGCCGATGATATTGCCTTACTTGCTGCACGTTTTGATGATCTGCAGTCTGTGGTGTCACGGGTGAACGAGGTCGCTAAATCGGTCGGTTTGTCCATAAACGCTGGGAAGACTAAAGTGTTTCCAAGCTGCATCCCTTAGCAGGAGAGGGCACGCCTCGGGATTGATGGCTGTCCGCTTGAAGAATTAAACAGTTTTAAATACCTCAAGGCGAGGCTACTGCCTAATGGACAGAGTAAGGACGACATTGTCCCCCGAATTGATGCTGCCCACTGGGTATTTTCAAGCCTTCGAAAACGCCCACGGATCCGACGCGACCTCTCCATCGCCACTAAGATTCGCGTGTACCGTGCATATGCTCGGCCTGTCTTTCTCTACGGTTGTGAATACTGGGCTGTGCGCGTGCAGAACGAGCGAAAACTGGAGGTATTTGACCCCCACTGCTTGAGGACCATCCTTCAAGCGAAGTTCACCGACTTCTTCTCAAATGAGACCGTTCGCGCTCGCTGCGTCAACATCGCATGGATAACTCAGGCCATCCAAAAAAGACGACCGAGGTGGTTTAGGTATGTTCTTCGTCGTCCGCCTCAGGAGCTTAGTGTTAATGCCATCGATCCACCACCATTACCCCATTGGAGGCGTCGAAGAGGGGGGTCAGCTCAAAACCTGGGTCGACACAGTTCGTCAAGACATGGAGGTGGTTTTTGGACCTTCGGTATTCGGTCTCCGTCGTTGGCGAAGAGAGTGGGTTGAGCTGTCCAGATCTGCTGCCGCGGATCGTCACGCGTGGCGAGGTACAGTTCGTGACATAATGGAGGTGGGTTAGATCAGCCATGATTGCAGCCGTATCACGTACAAGTAAGTATGGAATTAAAGGTACGGTCTAAAATTACTTATAAGCCAAACTCCAAGTCTGTGCTACTCGGAACTCAAAACCGTTGTTGAATTTACATCACGTTAGAATGGAAGACGTTTCCACGTTTCTTTTCAAGTGAGCGTTTGTTAGATTAGGCTTCTGGTCTCAATTAATCAAGACGTGTTGAAGGTGTACTGTCATGGCATTGGGACCGTGTTTATCTGTACCTACCTTGATTACGGTTTTGAATGTATATAAATCACCTCAAGCGTTTTCTCGGACATACATATCTGTTACTTTCATTATGACAACAACAAGGCTGATGTAGGTTTCTCTCATGATTGGAGAGCTTACATCTGTCCAAAAGTTCCGATTACATCTTCCTCCAATTTCCATCAACACAACTGTACGCTAGCGTGTTTCAGTCATTTTCCGAAAGCATATTTTCTTATCTGCAATTGTCTCTGACGATGGGTTCGGATGAGAATCCGAAACGTCAGGCTAATAAGTTTCTTGTTCCAATGGTCGCATCTTCGTCTTCTAAATTTTAGGATGTTGGGCTGTTAGCTAGTGATCCCATGCAGTCTGTCACGCAATGCGACCTGTTCTCTAAAAAGGGCTTATGTGATTATTAAATATTGGACTACTGCGAGATGATGCAAACTGTTTCACTGAGAATAAAAATCCAGAAAGTGTCACAAAATTATTTGGCTAGTATAGTGATTAAACCCTTCCGAATCTTTTTATCGATGCATTTTCTTATAGTTGAGTTATGAAATTTCAGTAGGAAACATTTCTGCGATAATAAAATTCTTTTTTAAAGTCTCATAAAATCCCCACATTTCTGTGAACGGCAATTTCAAGATCGAAAAGCAGGCCGAAGAACAATAACTCATACATTCACGCTGTTCTCTTGTACTGCCAGACCTCACATTCTTCTCCAACTACCCATCACCGCTTTGATTTTGGTAATATAAC
Organism: Spirometra erinaceieuropaei; assembly: GCA_902702965.1. NCBI lineage: Eukaryota > Metazoa > Platyhelminthes > Cestoda > Diphyllobothriidea > Diphyllobothriidae > Spirometra > Spirometra erinaceieuropaei. The sequence goes on from CACRXP010000543.1 coordinate 417,877, forward strand.
TTAAAAACGTCTACTCAAAAATACGAGTAGCGATGTTGCGGACAAGTAATAGTAGGTTGCCGATACAAGCGGAAAAGCGAGCTCTGGGAGATTGGAGACTGGAATACATGAGATTTAAACTTTGTCAGGCGCTGTTGTGCACCAAGAACGTTTCAAAAGCCCTCAACGGCCTTTGCACGTTGCTTGCAAATATAACCACACACAGGTCGGGGGCAACCATAAGACCTTCGGTAATGAGGCCGAAAAATCCGTGGACATGACGAAACGTCTGCAGTCGATTATCCGATCTGATGCAGTTACGCGCAAAGAGGCTGCGTCGGAGCAACAGAATGATTGTTCCAGACGCGAATGGCCGAATACACATTAGGACTGTGAAAATATGATGTAAGTTCTGAACTCGCAGCTCAGTCGGCTGGAGTCGACGACCACTTTATAGTCGATGACGTCAGTGGGCATGTACTGAAACTTTTTTAATGTACGACGAATAAAATCGTCGTCTTGGTTACTTGTGAACCGTTTGGGTCTCCCTATCTTACTTCTAGGAACAGTTTTATCATGAATAATGCGCCACAGATGGACCTTACTAATATTGAAAATACTAGCTAACGACTCACGGGGGATCCCCTCCGCCGTTAATTTTCGAATACGCTGGAAGTCAACTTCGGATAAGTATTGTTTAGACATAGGTATCGTTTGGCGTGACAGAGAAAGGTGACGGCATGTCGCGCGAACTCAATATATATTCGTTTACGATACGAATTTTCGGTCTGGTAAAACAATCACACTGATAAACTTTTTTATTTCGGTATTTTGAAACATAAAACTTTACGGATTTGTAAAATAGAATTCTTAGATGAAGAATCGCACCTTATTTCCTGAACACAATAAGATATAATTGATCTGCATTTCCCTGATTTTCTTGACATTGAAATTTAATTTTTTATTTTTGTACGAAAGTTTATTGAAAAATTTCTTTCTTTTATTAATCTTCTTAAACAGATTAATAAGGTAAAACAGAATTTCGATCCAAAAGCCGGTGATATAAATCTGGGAGTCAACAACTAAAATGGGAGCGAACAATTCATAATCGTACCAAGTGCGATCATTCGTGATGAATTCCGGGCAGCTAACTTTGACAGGTGTGCTGTTGCACACACTACCCCTTGTGCGCGCACATCCTGCTGCTGTTTCTGATGATGAGTCCTAGTGTGACTCTGACATTTCAGTCAAACGGAATCGTTCCAGCGATCACGTTTCCCTTTCAACAGTAGCAGGGGTTAATTGTGATTGTAGCGATAACGAGCAGAGTTTTCCTCCTGGATCGCGGATCTATTTTCGCATGTCATCATTGATGATGACGACTGACAATTTTTGTTTTTGTGAATACAGCAGACGCACAAGATCCATTATGACGCAGTGTCGTTCAGGAATGGATGCCTGCGATGCCGACAGTTCCATTTAAGATTGAATGCCACTGATTATATTCATCAATCTGCCCGGACGGTGAAAGGACAAGTGAGCAGCTAGTCTCTGCCGTAGTTTCTCCTCATTCGTTAGTTCACTTCTTTCGGTTAGCGGTTACCCTTCCACCTTGAGTACGCTAACCTAAGTACTCAGGCCAAGCTTGGGGAGGGATGTCAGCCCATAGATCGGGTCAGATAAGCCAATGCCAGTCCCAAGTCATGCGCAGTTCACTGTCGTCACGTTTGACTTTGGCTCTCTTCAAAGCCACTTTTTGGAGTACCAATCCAATGTCTTCTGGGTCCATGAGTGAGATGTATGACAAAAATAAGTGAGAGTGACAGGAAGGAATAGCTTAACTTCAGCAGTGGCTGAATTTACTTGTCAAGATAAATGGCCAAGACACTTTATTCAGTTCATCATCCTTGTCCAACCGGCCTGTCGTCTAAGAGGAAGGAAAATAAAATCTCCGTAAATTTTTGCTCTGATCTGTCGCCTACGGGTAAGCGTCCGCCGATTGACTTTGTTAGTTACGCATGGCGAGCATCTTTTTTCGCTAATATAGGCTAGTTTTTTTAAATCGTGTGGGCTTTTAAATTGGTCAGTTATGATGGGAGCAACATTCTCAGTGAGAAAAATTTGACCATCAGAATTCCTATGAAAAATCTTCAGTTGTTGCTGCCAGTACAAAAAAGTGGGCTGACGTTCCTCATCAAATCGTAATTAAAGTAGTTTGGCTTGTGTCCGTATAAGTACAATTTTGATCGAAAGGCAGCATTTTACTAATGGGCGTGGTTTTTAATGCTTTTAAATTATTTTCTTACTTTTACTTTGGTGGTTTGTGGAATTGCCTCACTGACGTGTCTGGAATAGTTTTTTTCGTTAAGATATTTCCGTTTTGATTCGTGCTAGCTTCAGCGACACCCTTCCCCAGGCCAAGCAGGCTCAACCAATGAGTTCACTTTAGTCAACAACCAGCGTCAGGAAGTTGCTCTGCAGTCAACTTACACCCGTTTCTACGCTGACCTCTGTACCAATTTATGGTCCTCCCTGGCCGTTGACGTCCTGCTCTACCCATTGGAGACCATTGTCATTCGGTTGTGTGTGCAGGGTACTCGTACCCTTGTTGACAATATGGATACCGGCGTATCTGTCCTGCCAATTGTTTCAGCCTTCGACGGCCCCCTAGACGCTGTGCGCTCTGCCTTGCACTCCACCTCCGGCTTTTTCGGTCTGTACCGCGGCTTCGGCGCTCTCATAATGCAGTACGCCCTACAAGTGGCCTTTTTGATGGGCGTGAAGGCTGCCTATGAGCGACTCCTCTGCTGCTACTCATTCCCACAGCCGAACTTTCGACCACTACCTGTAGAACACAATTACGACGGCCAACCCACTCCTGAGCGACAGTCACAGCAACCACAGCAGGAACAACGCTTCCCCACTTACTCAACCTCGGTATGGCAACCGCTGGGTGACCAGGCCCGTTGGAACATCGACTCACCCGAAAATCGGAACCCTTCACCTAACGTCATGGAGACCGCACCCAGCGTCTATCCATTTCGCGGATATTCTGGCATGTTGGATCGCCCGTTCTAGACTGCCGTCCTTAACCCCGTTATCTGCTCACTTTTGCGTCCTCCCACTTATTTGCCGTCTCGATGCCATCCAAATTATTGGCTTCTGTCCGCTATTCTCCTTTATCTTTTTTTACCTTCTGTTACTAGGCCTTCCCATTCCCTGAGTTGGTCCCGTGTAGACTACTATATCACACAATTTTTTTGTATAAAATGATAGTTCGACTGTTGCGGACAACGAACTTCCCCACTGTCTCAGTCCTGATTACGGCCGTATTACCGCGTCAGTTGGTAACCCCCCAAGTCACAACTGTTATCGAATCGTGATGGATTTAGACCCGTTAAATTTATTATAGTGAGAAACGCGCCGATTTCCCATGAGAACGTACCCTTCTCCATGTCAGGTTGTAGGCCTTCTGAGTCGACATGGCCAACTTTTATCTGATGCCACCGCACTCATAGCACTCGACGATCAAATCCCTTAGCAGACTACGTGCATATGGATAAGCTGCGGTGGTTAAATATCAAATGCAACCTTACTGTTTCTCGTTTGACGAAACAAATTACAGTCATGCAGGGGATCGCACGATGAGATCACTGGTCTGTGAGCTCATCATTCCATTCGTACTTTGGAGAGCTGTAACATTTTGCCGCGGAGTAACTACATATCTCGGTGTGTTTCTTCTACAGACCGGGAGTAGTATTAGCTCCATTCAGGTAATATGGATAAGGAGACAACATTCACAAGCATCGTCACTGCGAGGTCGCCCGTCCTTTTTCTACAGCTTGTGACTTTGACGCGGTGGTGTCTGCTCTCCCCCCCTACCCTCCTGGTGGGACGTTCTAATGTTGCCGCTGTCATCGAGTGAAAGAGGGAAGGTGACGAAGAGGGCAATGTCAGCAGCTATCTCGCCTTTTAGTGCAATTATCGTTCACATTTGAACTGGCGCTAATTGCTACTGTAGTTCTTACCTTAGTGCTGACGCTTGTGTCCTCGACCCCGTTGATTAAAATATGCCCATTGGACTTGGTAAGCTCCAGGACAGGTCAGGCAGCGGTTGACCGATGCAGCACCTGTGTGCCGGCCTTTTTGACCATGCAGTTATTACTTCGTCCACGAAATTGGGCGACTTTGAATGCGGAGGTGACTCCGGACGTTGCGAAATGTCCGACTTACATAACCACCGTCTCGACTGTCCTTACATGTACACTTATATTTGTGAGGAGACCATGGACCGCTGAGGGTATTCTACTGGACGGTTTCCTGGGCAGGCATTCATGCGGATAGTGGGTGTCAGTTTGACTGTCGCGTACGACGGTGTCCACCGTATGTCCCGCAGAATGGCGGGCGCGGTACGGTGACTTGCTTGTGAATTAGTTTACAGTGATAGCATACTTGATGCTGGTCGGAGGCAGGGTTGGGCGTCGTGACTGACAGCTAGATTGTCCATCCACGCGAACAACGTACACCTAGTCCGCGCAAGGTGCACCAGAGCTTCACAGAAAGAAGAAAGAGCGCCTTCTCAAATAAGAACTGCACGTTCAAGGTACACCTCAATAACAATTCTTTGAGGACATTAACTGGCATTCCTATATCCTGTTGATTGTCGACAATGAAAGCACAAAGGTATTTGACCGTTTCCGTTACCGGTACGTTCGTAAAAAGGGATGAGATATCTAACGAAAACATGACCATTTTGTTCAGATCGAGGTCTTTCACGCCGTTAATGAATTCAAACGTATCGGTAGCTGTGGCGTTAGTTGATACTGCAGAGGCTTAAGTTCCTCCGCCAGCCATTTCGCTATTGTATGGTACGGCGAGTTCCTCATATCGAGGTTTGGACAAATCGGCGTGCCATCTTTGTGGATGTTCGGCAAGCCATATGCCTGCGTAATTGTCCACTTGCCCGTGTCTTTTAATTCATTACTTCAATAGCGAAGCGAATTTATCGAAAGCGGACGTATGCTCGCCAAAATGCGTTTATAATTATTCAATGGAGATTTTTGCAACATTAAAGAGGTTTTACGTGCCAGTAGATTGTTATGAAAAAAATTCAATAAGACACGTCAAAAAACCACGCTGCTCCCCAACTGTTAGTCAGAACTTTTTGAATATTCCGGAACAATGGCGTCGCCCACTTTGGTGCTTAATTCGTTTGTCCTCCTCCTCCTCCTCCTCCTCCTCCTCC
>CACRXP010000543.1:423212-445171 GCA_902702965.1 Spirometra erinaceieuropaei
CGTTTGCGAGGATGATGACTAGAACTCCTAGTTGTCGATGCTGCATGCTGAGTTCTCAGTCGACAACAACGACATTGATGCCCATTGTGTGAAGAGCGCCCACGTATTCAATCTTATCTCCTATATAAGTGTAATGGCATTTTGCCTTTGCTTTCGCAAAGACTGAAATCGTTGAATCCATATCCTCTCCGCTGAGGCACCTGTCCAAGACAGAACGTCAGCTTATGAACAGAACTTATGGCACCACCACTTGCTCGGTCAGAAATTTCGGCAATGCTCGTTCAGTAACTGCCTCTGGCTGAACTCAGAAATGCCAAATACCGACTATCAGTCCAGGTGGCTCGTTTGAGAAATTTGGAACGTTCGTAGACATGTCTAAGCAGCTAATGGCTGTCCGAATTGCACTGAGCCGTTGAGATCCTCGCGGAATCTTCTCATTGTCGGAGAATCGGGCTTATTTCTCCGGGTAACCGAGGGCCGTCTAGGACCCACTGTTAAAAACTAACGCCGCCAATCCCCTAGCACTATACCAAATGTTTTAAACTGAGGTGACAATGGTACATCGTGTGCGCAACTGCAGTCATCTAGCGTGTTTTCGTTTACAAAATCTTCGTCAGAAGAGCTGAGGCATAATCTATATATATAAAAATGGAAGGGTTTTTTTCTGTGTTATATCTAATCTCCGAAAGTGCTGCACCGATTGCGCTGAAATTTGGACACAACCCGACCCGCGCATAGGGCCGGGTTTTTGGCTGGTCATTTGCGTAATTATGCCAATGGTATGCCTGTGATGGGTAAAAAACCGGATTTTTTCCGGCCTAACGACGTCACCTGCTGCGGCCACTTGACCTACATCCGCGCGGACACATGTGCGACCAGACTGTGGCCACTTGACCGACATTCGCTCAAACGCACGTTCTCCGCCCGACAGCCGCGCTCACCCCACCACCCACCCCCTGCAGACACTTGAGCAGGCCCTCCACCCTCTCTGGGCCGGTAGGCAAACCACCCACCCTGCAGCAAAAAAAGGCAACTCTTGGGCTCCACTTGAACTTGCCTCACACTACCCACATAATTGGGCTGCCGCCGCTTCCGCTGGGATTCTCGGGCGCGACGACTGGATGCGGTTAACAAAGCCCCCTTCCCCCCTCCCCACGCACAACCCACATAATGGGGCTGTCGCCCAGTGTCAGCCCAGTGTCGTGCAGCCCGGCTTGCGGAAGCCCGCTTGCGGTCACGGCCACCGCGTTCGGCAGCTCCAGGTCTGCTCCGTTCATAACAGGATGAATAAAACAAACTGAGAGTGGCTGAATGGCGCCAGCAAGGAACAGCAGACCAGCGTCAAACACGACTCGGTGATCAGCGTTCACGCTGCGTGATGCTGTTGTGAACGACGGTACGAAAACCACCGTTGGAAGACTAATGATTTTAGGGTAAGGTGATAGCATATATATCGGCAGTCCGAGACCGATTTCAACGCAGTATCTATTTTCTTTACGGGATGGTGCCAATGGGTATTACTTCAACGTTAAGATGATAAACCCAGTCAGTGACGAGGAAACGCACACGAAATGCAGCGCAATTAACCACTACTCCTACCGACTTATGATTCGACAGAATGTAAGTAATCCCCTTTTGAAATGCCGTCAATTGCTTCACCACTACATTGTTGATATGTATGCAAAAGTCGAAACTGAACGCCTGCTTTTCATTCGCTTGATGCAGACCAAGCTGCGCTCTGAAAAATGTATTCATCTGCATGATACAGTTGTAAACGACGGTAATACGACTAACGATTTTGTCGTCCACATACACAGACAGTCCACGCCATATGCTCGGGTACGCTGGAGTTGCAATTGCTTATGTTTGTCAGTACGGGGCGTCCAGACCTACTCATTACATTCACCTGCAATCCAGCTTAGGGGGGGGGGGTATTTATCAGCTCTTACTTTCTGGGCTATCGTCGGTAAATGGGTATGACACCACAGCACGTGTTCTTAGGAAGACACTAAAATCGCTGATTAACTTCATGGTGAAACACGAGGTGTTTGGGTCTGCGCGCTGCCGGATGTATTAGGGGGAATGGCCAAAGAGTGGACTGCCCCACGAACACGTCTGGATCTGACTGTATAACAAGATCACCTCCAACGAAATCGCCGATGCAATATGCGCTGAACTACCTGACGCCGACGTCGGTACTAATTTGCCCGAAGTCGCGGCGAAGAATATGATAAATGGACTTTACGGTGCCCGGAGTCCCAATTCTCCCTTCCCCTACCCCTCACCCCCAGTATGATAGACGGAAAACGCTCTAAGAAATATCCTCGGGCATTCTTATGCATCACAGTTACCGGTAACGACAGAAGTTCCTTATACCGAAAACGATCAGCGGAAGACTTCGGCAACTTGGCACCGTACGAATGCGAATCGGTGATTTCAAAGCCACCGAGGTATTCTCACAGTAATTGCTGGCAATCGGGAATGCAACGGTGCACGCTGATCCGACTACAAGAATGATTTCCCTACGTCTTAGCCTCAGAAATTTAGTGTCCTCAAAAGAGGAATTGCTTGAGACGGTGTCTGCCACTATTCAGACCGCTTTCAACAATCCCGGCTGATTGAGCGAACGAGCACTTCTCGCGGCCAAAAACAAACACGTGTACCATCTTATCCGCATTATTCAGTCCAAGATTCAAAGCGGGGCAGTCACATACTCGTCCGTCGACACTGTTGTGGAAGCAGACGAGGCAGGTTAATTATCGAACAGAGCTTTTGAATTCATCTGAGTCACAGCAACGCGTGGCGGGGTCCAGCTAGTAAGTAGATAACTATTTATTGCATCACTTAACGATTTCTATTTAGACAAGAATGACTTGTTGATGTTCACGAATCACTTAGTTGCCACCTCTTCAAAAAAATTCTGCATTAAATAGTCAGGGTTGGCGCGTTTATTTTTTCAAATGCCAGAATATATATGGCCGTCCGTGTTTAAGGTAATTTCATGCTTTCTCTGATATACTTATTTTACCGGCCACTGAATGAAAAGTGATGAGCATCCCCTGCGATTTCGTACCATGGGTGTTGTTTTTAATCCTAAAATTTACCCTGGAGAGTCGTTTCAAGTTAGTGTAAGATCGCAAACATACGCGAAATCACCAACTTGTATTCTGAACTAGTCGTCACAGCTTCAGCCAAAACTACTACAATCGACCACTTTCAAGCAAAATTGCAATTTATTTTGTTTCCTGAATATGTTTCAAACTCATCTGTCAAAATGCCTCCTAAATGCGAAAAGCTAGCTTTCATTTTGCCAAAGTTAGCGTTTTTAAAACAGGTATTTCGTTTTTAATGCAATTAACAGCAATGCGTATATGCACTTGTTTTGTAATCCATCAGTTATTTTATATTTAAAACATGACTATGGGTGATGGCAAGGTGAAGGATTAAACTTAACATATGGGGTTTTATCTTGGTATTCATTCGCAGGCCATTTCAGACGTCAAACTGCCAACAGTAATTACTTCCATTACTCAAACTCCATTGTCTTTTGAAAATTTGCTTTTTGCTTATTTTTAAATCAGCGCACTCATTTCGGTCGCCATACTGAAGCGTACGATAAGACTTTTGGCAGACATCCACACAATTTCTGGGTTTTCTTGTATTTCGTCAGCATACTGTCTGGCGTGCTATCCCACCCGTAAAACACCCACTGCCACCAGTTTCGTATGGAATGATTCACTGTCTATCGACAGATAAGTGGGGTTACTTTACCATACTGTTGCTTATCTGTGAAATAACTGAATCGTATGAGTAGCATAGAAAGGCCATTAAGAAAGCTAATGTGCATTTGAGATTCGCTAATTTTTTACATGCACTATATTGCGCAATCAGCAGTGTTGACTAATAACAGACAAGACCGTAAGCTGTCTTAGTCGAAATTACCCACCTGCGCTCTTCTTTTAAAATGCCTACCTTTCTTAGTTCAGAAACCTGAAGAAGATTTCAAAACTCTGGGCCTGAGCAGTAGGCTCTCTCGCAGAGTTCGAGTAGGAACGTGCGTAAGTGTATCTTCATATTTTTGTCCTGTGTAGAGACAAAGTTTGAGTTTGTATCTGTGAGAATGAGCTCGGATAGTGACATACGCATCACATGAAATTTTGGATATTCATGTGTGCCATTTAAAGAGGTAGAATGCCTACCTGAACATGCATGCGAACATCTCGGTTATCAAGTTTTGAGCCCTATCAACAAGTGCGGGGGAGTTTTTAGCATGGTTAGTTACAAATAACAAAGACACCAGAAGTGGCCATTGCAGTATGTATCGTTTTTAACGAGAAGCTTCATGCATGTGAGCTCATTTTGGGCACAAAAATATTTTAAGGATAATAAAAAATTTTTGGAAGTGACACAAACTGGACGCCTTCTTATTTGAAACCTTTAAGAGAACGAGGTCTTCTTTCTGTCGATGAACTAACCGAATTTGCCCTTTAAATACCAAATCAACTATTTTTTCTTGGCATTCTCGAGTAAGGTTAGCGTCTGGATGGCTGGTAGGCACTCTTTGCTCCGTACTTCTAGAAACCCACTTAATATGCACTTGTAAAGGAAAAACTTAACACAGATCGTTTGAAAATAGAAATTTCCAGTGGACTGACATTGCATGTTCGTACAGTGTGTCCAAGTAACCTATAAATTTCAAACCACATTGCATTTTTACTGTCTAAACTTCTTTGTCAACAAGCTTGAGGTTTTTTGAGTAACTTCAATCTAGATGATGGTGCATGTTTGGCGGGTGGTGAAAAACAACCTTTTCACATCATAAAACGACCGTAATTTGTGTACTCTTTGCGCTCCTTATTTTCTTGTAACAAGAGCATTTCCAAAGTCGACGTTTTACTTCCGGGAAAACGACCACAAGGATGAGATCAGAAAATAAACATGCTTGAAATTTATAAGCAAACGTCTTATTTAGACAGTAGGAACTGGGAAATTCGTAAGTCCGTTTTTACGGAAAACAAAGTTCCTACCATCTCCATAGTCCGTTCATTGTTTACGTTGGGAAATCCGAAGTAGACATGCACTTGGGAATGGACACAATTTTGAAAGGCAGTTCATAAAATGGACGCGATATTTTTGCCTTACAACTTATTTTGAATTCGCCGCGCATCGGCTGGACTGCCTCTGTAGAATGAGCATTAAAACGACTTACTTTCATGAACAGATTACCGGCGTTTCATAGTTGATGTGGCGATTTACGGTATTCTTTGAGTTCACTGATACATATTATGAATTTGATGCCTAGAGAACATCCCCGTTTACTCAAGTATGACAAATTTACAGCATACAAATTGTGCTGAGACGAGAGTAGCAATAGTTCGTCTGCTCTCTTCCCCTCCTTTAAAGTGCACACTGTCGCTGATTCCTGAGGTAAGTTATGGCATACAATCATTGAATTGCTTCAAGCGAAAAAACCTCGCTTTAAATATTTTACGTTTGCGATATGCATACACGTACGCTGAGGTGATATACTAATGCGTTCTGGAAACCATTTGGTCTAGAAGGTGACTATGTACATACTGGATAGACATCTTAGCCAAGGTCAGCCAGTTTGTAATTTTTATAACTTAAAGACTAAGGAGCGACAGGCTCCAAACAAAAAAATACTAATTATCGCTAGCTGAAACAAACAATTCAAATTTCGTAGAACATATGGGGCCTGATGTAAATAAATACCACAGAACATACACCGAATACGATACGTCCTAATTTATGACGCTTCAGCATAGCAATAAATTCAAACCTCTTTAGCAGTTCAAGGTTTCTGTAGCCCTACTTAGTTTCGGACTCCATCCCCAAAGACAAAGAGGAATAAATAAAACACTTACGCCCCTAAAGCACGCCTGGAGCTAGCGCATGTTTTCCAGAGATACACTAAATGTGCTATCATGAGATTTTGATGGGAGTTCCGAAATATATCTCTCATCTGAAAAGATCATTATATTTGGGTTGTAATGCTAAGTATCTTGTGGTATAGTTCTAAAATATTTCAGTCCGACCACGATGCAACCTTTTGAATGAACATTTCAATCATCTGAAGAAATACACCCTCTAAAAAGTGGCTGCTTAAAAATTATGAACATTTCCTAGTGATTTTTGACGTTCTTATTATATAGATAACGCCAAAGCATATGCTGTCTTATACTTATTTGGTAGTAAATTTGAACATTTTCTCCTTTTACACTCGAAAAGTGTATATTTGGGCTTTGAAAAAATTACTAATTATGGGATTTTTAGGACCATGGATTGTCCATTCACACAGCATCGTATTAGCACGTTTATTGATGCAACTTGTAAAGAATACAACCTGGTTCATACACGTGGAACAAATTCTTGAATGCTATATGATGTCTTTCTTAACAGCATGGGTTAACGTATGATACTAATTAGATGGGATTTGTATAAAATGTAGTTTGCAAATCCTTAATTCAAGTGTAACGGTAGATAAGGCAAAAATCACTCGGGAATTAAGAAAGTTCGAAAAAACTGAAATATGCTTTCGCTTTACGTCGAAGATTTGAAGATAACACATTTTCTCTACCAAATGAGTGCAATCCAGACTACTTTTGCGCACGTTCTCTATAAGATATAACGGAGTTAGTAAGGGTAATGAAAATCAAACGAAAATATTCAGATTAATTAAGTAGTTACTTTTACAAAGTGTACTTTTTACCGACAGGCAAAACAAGCCTATTTAATAGCCTGCACCCTGACATGACTGAAATATCCTGTGCTTATGCTGCACGATTATTACTATAACAACACCATTTAGGCAATCTTTTCGGATCGAAGGCGCATTCCAGAATTTCGGCCAACATTCCATGCGATCGCACATTTACCGTCAACAAATGGCCGGCATTAAACGCCATAAACTATCAAAATTTTCAGTATTTCAGGGGCTCTTCACACTTTTTCCCGTGCCGCCTGCATGATGTGGTCGGCGTTTTGTGGCCATTGGAGCTAAGGGGTAGGGCTGTTCACTATCATGCTCTCATTAATTTACGGCGTAAACGCTGGGTTTGTCGCTGTTAAGAAAAAATAGTTCCGCGAATGCATAATCTCTATTCAATCAATACGTGCAAACGAATTTATTTTACACCTGTGCAATATTAACCTGAGTTACATGAAGTTAATTTATACGTTCTGACCGATGAGACTGCCTATAGCTTTGCCACACACCAAGTTGAGTTTTCAGTGAAAGATTTCACTTCCGCCAGCTGCTAGTACTACCGTTGCGGAAATCCGGCTGAATTTTAAAAGTCTGTTATGAGAAGGCACAACTTGATTGCGGGCTCCTTATACCGTTCATAAAATTCAGTACCCCTTCTTTTTGATAGTTGTATCCACCTTTAAGCTGAAATGCTTAAAAGGCCAGTAATGTTGGCATTTTGTGGTTGAGGCAGGAATGAGAACAAAATAAATGTGAATAGTAGCAAGCATTTAGTTTATAAAACTTGTATGCCCTTATGACATAGAGCACAGAGGTAACTTGGAAATTGAACATCCGTAGCACAGTCGATTGCCCCGCCAAATAAATGTTCGTTATATTTAAACCGATATGCCAGGCTTGAGCTAAACAACAAAGAGCGACCTCAAACAGTGCATTGGAGGTGTATAACGTCCAACCAGTTTATTCCGAACGAGGTACTTATTTGTGTATTAGGACAAATAACTGAGGAGGAATTTTTTGGATCCTGGCACATGCGTAAAAAGGCGCCTTAAGGGAAAATTAAATAATTATTAAGGATTTCTGATAAAGAGAGCCTTGGAAATACAGAACATAAACGACAAGTTCCAGTTTGTTACATGTTCTATCGCGTCTGAGGACGTTAAATGTGTCTGGTATGCCTGGTACCTACATAACGGTGAACAGTGCCTTTTGGGAACGTTGACACATGCATTATCAGAAAAGACGTCTCCAAGTCAAAATAAAACGACATCATAATACCCTTCGGTTGAAAATCTTTCTAATCACCTGCAAAAATTTCATTCGCGAGGAAACTACTGGGAAACTAGTGTCTACCGAGTTCGGAAACTGTCAGCATTTAAATAACTTCAATAGCATTTTCTATGAAGAAACTAAAAAGTAATTCCTAGTGCTAGTTTTGTTGAAAACGTGCGTATAGGAGCAAACCTGTCTACTGCCATGCGATGAACTTTGTAAGAAAATCGCTCTAACGCAACAACCGTTCGTTCGGCACCCTTAATTGTTGAAAGAGTAAGGAAGCGGCAAATCTTAAAGAATGGATTACATTGATTCAAAATTATTATTTACTAACCAAAAAACTGACTAGTTTATACTTGTAAATTCAGAAAATGGGTATTTTGCAAGTTACTTTGTTCGAAGCAAATGCAACAGTGAATAAGATGCGGGAGCGTACTGAAAGGACTGAATGAAGAGGAAAGTTATGCGTTTGAAAACATAAGGGCTCATAACTTGAAATTTTGCAGGCAGTAAAGTAGAAAATGAAGCAGGCAAGCAGTGCAGGATTTAAAAGTACCAAATAATTTAGCAACACCTCGTCAGCTGCGTCCTGTCGCTTAATCACACAGATAACGTTTAGGAAGTAAGCAGGAGATTCGTCCAGAAAATCAATGCAGAAACAACGAAGTCATGGTTTTGGGTAAAGCCGATTAATCGAAAAAAATAGTAACTTAAACGCAGTGTGGGAGGAATAGCGGAAAAAGTCGTTAGCGCGCACAAACATAGGAGAAGTAAAAATCATGGAGCTAAGGGCTACCATGGCAAAGTTAGACTGGCCATATGTTCTAACTGTTTACGGAGATCTGGTCTCATCCGCCATATATGGGCCGCCTGCAAGTAACATAGTATCCGACTTATTCGTGCCAAAACGAGTACTCGGAAGGACGTTTTAGGGTCGACAGAATGACCACTATTAAGCAAGTGTTTTGTAATGGATGAACGCAGGATTTTATTTTTTGCTTTAGGAGCCATCTGGGCAGGTGCCCAATAGACCTGGTTGCCAACTGTCTTTGCGTTCGTCCTATGTACTTGCATCCACAAGTGCATGTGAATTCATAAACACACTTTGAAGTAGAGTGCATTGGCAAGGCATCATTTACCCGTGGAATTGGAAGAGGCTTAATAGGGCTGCATAACACGAGTTCGGCTGCATTGTATGTCCTCTCAATGATAGAAAGCAGCCGTCATTTGGTAGAATTAAAAATATTGTTGCCCTTAAAGGGCAATGATATAAAGACGGGTTTTTTCGGAAGTGAATGTTCTGTCAAGTTTTGACTTGTAGATTTGCTGTACTTTTAGATGTAACGTGCAGGATATCCACGCTTAAGCAGAGTTTTTTGAGGCGTACAAGTTCTACATTCAATGTGTCATTGGAGCAAATGTTCCTAACCCTTTGGAGGAGAATGCATACCAAGTTCCCTTTCCATTGTATGGGTGCAAAACTCAAAGTCTGTCTGATTTGGAAACGATTGGGATATTTGTGACGGATCGATAAACACAATCATTCGGCAAAAAACAGTTTGTTATGCTGAAATGTTCATCCTCGTCGTGTGCTAGTTTTTCGATAAGTTCGAAAAGTTTTCAATGCAAACCTATTGCTTCGAATGAAAGTTGTTTGGGTGCCCTGGCGGAGAAACTGGTTGATGTCTGAAAAATCAGGTGGTAAACATTAGTGCTGTTTAAATCATACTGTTTTTCTGACAGTTAACCTTCGCATTGCCCTACAAGATCATAAATTCGATTCGATGTTATAGCATGTAATTGAATCTTGGCGACCAATACGTCCCGTGTCATATGAAGAACTTCCCTTTCAATCCCGACTGAAATATAGTTGATTCAACCTTTTGCAGCTGAGTTTAACTTTATTCGTTACTCCCAGTAAATAAGTCAAAGAGATATAATAAAATGCTTTCTTAGATTTTAACTGATTTAGTGTCCGACAGATAAACGGGTCCTATTTCCTACTTATGAATAGGATTGTTACACTCTGGTTACTACTGGGTTCGGCTATATCAGGAAAAAACCATCAACGTTTGGTGCAACGAAGTCGGAAAGGCCTCCGAATGACGCAAGCCGCAGCATTCTGATCCTAATTTCCGTATCAACTCATAGGCTAAAACAGACAAAAGTACTCCGTGTAATTCAATTTGAGGTTATATAGAGAAAAGGGATAAAAGGAGACGAGTGCTCCTCATATATGTTTCAACAGTCTTATTCTCCATGCGCAAGCAGTATCCGATTTCCCAGTTTCAGATGTAATTTTTTTGACAGAATTTCTGGCACCTGAGAGTAGAGAGGACGATGAGGTCTGAGACATTTAGAAGCATAGCAAATTGCACACACATGCGGCAAAATTGGATTTTAAGGAAAGGACGATCATTATCTAAGGAAGACGTATTAGAACTCTGTGCAATTTTAGGAAAAGACAGTATCTATATCGCAAATTTAATATAGCAAAACAGCAACCTGCGAAAAAGCGCCTTGGTCAGCCTCAAAATACCGGCCAAATTTGATATGATCGGATGCAAACAGCAAATATGCCTGAGAAAAATGAAGGAAGGAATGAGCTCAATGTTGAAAGAGTTTATTTCTGAGGATGACTGATGTGCTCTAGTTGTAAGAAATAAAATTGTGTCTGTGCATGCATGTCAAATCAGTAGACAAAACGAACACCGAGCAGGCGTTACGTGATTCTACTATGATGACAGGAACCGGCATACTGTTGGGCATTACCTCCGTCGGAAACATTCTCCATGCCGACAAACACCATACTCTAGTTACAGTGGAAAATTCTGCACAAAAATGCATGCAGACACTTCAGTAAACACGTCCTACGCTTCCGTACACAATGCACGTAAAAATATAGTAATGTATAGAGATATCCAATGAAAACAAAAGCATTTTGACTCTGCTGCCACAATTAGGGCCTCTAAAGAGCCATTAGGGACTGACAAAATTGCACATAAAGGCCACTTGTTGCGAAAAAAGTATACACTTACAAATTGTAATATTTCGAATAACCGAGGTTGTCGTGCAGGTTTTGGGGATGTAGTTTAGTGTCGGTCATTGCCCACCCACATGGATAACCAATGAGCGTCAGTTTTAACGAAAATGATCAAAGCTCTTCGTACTTGTTAAACCTTTCTCGAATTCGACCACATGTGTCCTGCCTCCCAGGAAAATAAAGGAATGTTTGCAAATGCGGTGCAAAGGCCAGCAATTCGGGCAAAATCACAGATCGTGACAGGGGAATAGACAGAAATATGTTGTTTCTTGTAGTATTAAACAGTAAGTTTGACGAAAATAGTCCGTTCAAAATCTGTACAACCGCATATTTCTTTTGACAGTCTTTTAAATTTATTTTGACCTTACCGTGAAAAACGGAGATCACGGTGGTATTCGAGCCCACGAAAAAACGAGGAAGATTTGAGTATGCGAGCCTGCTAGGCATCCAGCTGATTCTAGATTGATTATTGGGGAGATCCTGCTTGGACAGTCAACTTACTGTAACAGATTTGGTAGATTTCATACGTTGCAGTAGACAAAGCAGGTAACTTGACCGAAATGTGATTAAACTCACGTTTCCCAATGGGGCCCGGTAGCTCAGGTGGCCAGAGCGTTGGCTGCACTCAAGTCTTGCCCTTGCTTTTGTGGGTTTGACTTTCGCCGGGTCGCCAAAGTTTTCGCAAATAGGCTCAAAAAATATCATTTAAAATCTGCAAAACAGACAAGTTTTTTAAGAACTTGTGCCTATCTGAATTTTTTGTAGCCTAAAAACAACACTCTTGCAATAAACTACTGGAGTTGGAAATTCAGACTGCCGGAAGACATGGGCCGTAGGACGACAAGCAACAACTGCATGCTGATATGTTGGCACCTGCCTCAGATAATGAGAATAACCGAGATTTACTGTGTGTACGTACGCTGTAGGCTGCTTCGCCGCCGTCCTTCGACCTGATTATTAACACAGAGAAAACGGTGGTCATGAACCAACTGCCAGCCAAAGCTGCCTACAATGCACCTCACATCATCGTCAACGGCACTCAACTGCAAGCGTAGGACAACTTCACTTGCCTGGGCAACACCTCCTAGTAGAGTGCCAAAATCAACGATGAAGTAGCCCGCCAGATTTTCAAAGCCAGCCAAGCTTTCGATTACCCACAGAACAGCGGCTAGAATCGTCACGGTATCCACTTCAGCATCAAACTCAAGATGTCCAAGATAGTCTCCCTGCCGACGCTGCTGTATGGATCGAAGACTTGGGCAATGTACAAGAAACAGGTGTGGAGGCCCAACCACTTCCAACTCAGCTATCTTCGACGGAAACTAAGGCTGAGGTGGCAGGACCGGATCCCGGACACAGAGGTACTGGAAGGCACAGGAATCCGTAGCATCCACGTCATGCTGAGACTATTTCAAATGCGCGGGAGTGGCCAAATCATGCGAATGGACGGCGAGCCGTTACCTGAGCGATTCTTCCGTGGGGATGTTGCCACTGGTTCTCGTCGACAAGAAGTTCAAGGCTGGCGCTACAAGGACAGGCAAGGAGTAAGTATATGCGCGGGGCAAGGAAAAACTACGAAGAACTATGTACTATATTTTTCAAAGTGAGTGTTATTCGGTAGAGTTTTTGACCGGCCTTTTTTTGGCAGGATGACATTCGCTGGCATGCACCACCCCGAGGAGTCGGTGCTTCTGAAATGTCAACATTGGCTCATTGTTCTGCATTGCCCATACGTAATTCTTTAGTAAGAGAAAAATTAGTGTTTTCGGTCGGATTCCAGTCGAGACCTTCGTCGATCCTAACCCAGACAGGTTGACATTTGCTGACGTCTATCGCTCCGAGGACTCGGTGCTGTAAAATATCCATTTAGTCTTATCGTTCTGCACCAACCACACGCACTTGTTCAGTTTAAGGCAAAATGAAGTGTTCTCGGTCGGAATCCACTAGTGTACTTCTGTGGGTATAACCGAAGGAGGTTGAAGTCGTTTGAGCTACACCGCATAGAGAATATGGTGCTGTAACAATGTTTACATTGGCTTATTGCTATGCCCTTCCCATAGGTATTTCTTGTCCGCAGTTGGCGTACTGTAAAAAGCACACGTATTGCCATCATGTCCGGGTACTCGACGGAAAAAATTGCGGGGTGACCTCCGTATCCTCTGTGATGTACAGCGTCGTTTTTCTAACCTCAACATATGACAGACACAGAAGTCAGAATTACTTCATGTAAAAACGATTACTTACGCGGTGTGTAATTCAGCTGGGGTAACGTCACTGCACGGGCCATATTTCCATATAACGGGGCAGAAAGGTTTCCCATGCATTCTACAGGCCTGCATTGTACAGTCCAAACTACATATGTTACTGCACTTCGTTCACGTGTGTCCACACCGCGTAGCCGGACACGAGGCCTCCTTCATCCTGGTACATCTTAAAAAATTAATGCCAATCCTTAGGATTAACCGTATTGAAAACAAGCATGTACAGCAGAATTTATTGGGGCCAACAAATTTCGTGATGGAAATGGAGCAGTTTAACAAGTTACCCTTCCTGGACGTCCTCATGTTTAGAGAGGATGATGGTTCAATAAGACGCTCCGTCTTCCACAAGACTACGTGGAAAGGGCAATACCTACATTTTAAAAGCTTTGCTCCAATACAATGGAAGCGTAATCTAGTACATACTCTTTTTAAAAGAGCGAGAAATATTTGCTCCAGGGAGACCATAGATACAGAAACTGCCCGTATCAAAGAAGCCTTACTTAATCGTGGTTATCCTGCACGCTTCATTCAGAAGTACAGCAACCATTTACGGCCAAAGTTGACGGAACAGTCCGTTCCGAAGAAGCCCGTTATAATATGTCTACCTTTTAAGGGTGACAACGTCTCAAACACAATCAAGCGACGCTTGCGTTGCACTATAGAAAGAACGTACAACGCAGCAGAGCTTATCTTCATCAATTCCACAAAAAGCCTTCCAATTAACCGGGCAAAGGATGCCTTGCCAATGCACGCCACCCCCAATTGTGTGTATGAATTCACATGCACTTGCGGATGCAAGTACATTGGGCGAACGCAAAGGCAATTGGCAACCAGGGCCGCTGAGCATTTGCCTAATTGGCTTTTCAAACAGGAAAATAGAACCCCCAGTTCGTCTATAACGAAACACCTGTTAGATAGCGGTCATGTTGTCGATCCTAAAGCATCCTTTCGAGTACTTGTCCGAGCACGTACAACTCGAACCTTGCGTTATTTGGAAGCAGCCTACATACGGAGGGAGAAACCAGACCTGTGCAAGCAGTTAGATCACGTGATCAATCTGCAATTGCCCTGGTAATTTCACGCCTCTATTTTCCTCTAACTGTGATTTGTTGTTAACATTTCGTCTTCCTTTTTTCCTTTTTGATGCTTATGTGGACGTATTAGCTGATTATTGATTAATTTGAACT
Source organism: Spirometra erinaceieuropaei (assembly GCA_902702965.1). Lineage (NCBI taxonomy): Eukaryota > Metazoa > Platyhelminthes > Cestoda > Diphyllobothriidea > Diphyllobothriidae > Spirometra > Spirometra erinaceieuropaei. The sequence goes on from CACRXP010000543.1 coordinate 437,706, forward strand.
TTGACCTTGCTCCTATGCACTGCCATTCTGTACAAATTCATACTGCTGTGCGCGTTCATTCGTTACCTATGTTATGCAGAGACGGGTTGCAGTTGAAAAGCCGTCACGAAATTTGTTGGCCCCAATAAATTCTGCTGTACATGCTTGTTTTCAATTCATACCGGGGAAAAAATGCTTCAAATTTACCGTATTGTTATTCGGCTGTTTTCAATCGCTGAACCTGTGCGTAGGGCCTTCCTTTAGCCGCAAAGGTTATATGTGAAGTGGAAGCCGTTTGTGTGCCGTTTAGGGGTCTGCTGTCTCATACGCCATCCGCATTTGCACGTTAGGATAATGGGCAGTTGCCGTCCACTTTGGTAGTGCTGCAGCACTTTATTGGAATTGATTTCTTGCATAATTGCATGTGCTGCGACACAACTGCCTGCCTTTCGGTTGGCCTGTACCGCTTGCCTACAAGGTGCAATAAATTATACTAGCTATAGGACCCTTCGCTATTCCTTCACCGCCTTCATAGAAATAGTAAGCACGTGCACATAGACAGATCTATATCTTAAATCCTTAATCACCATTACAGTTCCTTTATTTACACATACCTTCCTTTGCTTCATAACAAACAAAACAAAACCAGTGTAGTGCTAGTAATTGACATTCAGCTTTGAACACTCAAGCTAAGAAAAATTCGACACGGATGGCAGTCCGGTAGTGAAAAAGAACCAAAATTTTGGTGGGTGGAATGTATACCTCTGCCAGTAAAACAGGAGTGTTACAACGCTGGTGAATTTGCTATTTGTGAATTTGGGCAATGCCTCTCAGCCGATGGCTGACCGGTCACCCGGCCTTCAAAGGTTGATGGTTCAGGCAAATGCAGGGCTGAGTCTCACCCTTCTGGGTCCTAAGGACTGTGTGCGTCTGCTATGCCACGAATCAGCAAATCATGACCCTCACAGCTTGGTGTGTGCTGGTAATTCTCTGGCATCTGCTTCCCTGCCGGAGGGTGTACTTGCGCTCCCCTGAGTCACAGGCTATCCGGCTTTGTATGCTTCCCATTTACCTAACGTGTAGCAAAAATGCCATTCAGATTCACTTCCTACTTTCTTCAGTGTGCTTCCGCGATCTGATATGCTCTGCTCCTCTACCTCTACAAAACTAAGACAGCTAAAATCTAATAAGCACATATTCTTTGACAAAACTAAGAGTGACCTGAACAACAGTTGCCATCTTATTTTATCAACGTTAGCCAAACCGAAATATTCTAAAATTAGGTCCGAAAACCCCTGGGGTTTAACTCGAGTTTCTGGTCGAAAGAAAGAGTTCAGGGACCCTATTTTGGTTTGGGGAGAAAGAGTGCACTAATGTAAATGGGTGAGAACTTTGAGGTCTGTTAATGTCGGCGTGCAATGGTTGAATAAACTCGATTTTTCCTTCTCTTGGTCAAGTTGTTGCCACGACGAGGTGAATTCACACTCAGTTCTCACAGAGAGTGTTAGTAAGACCGAAGACGATACGAGTAAGTGGCTACGCTGATGAACAAGAAAGTGCACTCTCTCAGCTACATGCGGCAGTTGAACATGATAACCTAATGCAGATATATATGTTTGGCGGGGCAAATCATTTAGTATTAATATACAACGCATTAAACTTTGCCGACAGTAGGCAGAAATGAAGTTCCACGAAGAAGAAGCCAGTTAAATGAGACTGTATCTCATGTCCGGAGACCTGCGATATAATGTATATTCAAGTTTAAGAAATTAATGAATTGATGCGTCTTATGCACAGATGAAATGGACTGCCAAAGAACCAAAATATTAATCGCGCACAACTGACTGCAAAATCTTGGGATTATGTTTCACAGTAATTAGTATTGCAAACTTACTTTAACGTTCGCCCTTATCAAACACGCATTTCCGAATTTCGGCTAACATTTCATGAGATCAGTCACCAATTGTATGTGCTGTAAGCAAAATCTTTCTGTCCATTTCAAGAACATAAATATGGAGTATCAAATAAAACGGGCTTGACAATTTAGTGGATTTAAAGAGAAATGAATAAAATCATGAGGCAGGTAAAATTATTGTTCAAGCAGTCGTATCTCCTTTCTCTTAAGGGCTTTCTGAAGAGAGCCTTCGCGCCTTTGTTCTCACTATTGTCCCCTCTTCATTAAAGTCCCTGCCATTCTCGTTGATAATGCTTTCTTATTTTTTTACTCTTCTCTCATTTACCGGTACCGTATCTTAAATATTGAAAATGTTCTAATTAATAAACCACAAGCGCAGAATTCTTGTGCTTGCTGATGATCCTCCTGGTTGGAACACATGTATTTTTTGTGTTGAATACAAAACGCCAGGGACTCCCCTACTTGTCGAAATTCTGTTTTCCTCCAAGAAGGTTGCGGTTGTGCCGTTAAAACCGGTATTTTTAAACCTCACGATTATTGACCGCTTATGCTTATGCGACCGCTCTTCAGAAAAATAGGACGTCTGTGCTTAATCGCACAGTCCAATCGGCCTGGTAAATGGCTCATCCACGTGCTGTTGGTAAACGCATCTTTTTCAATATATTTTCAAACCTTTTGCGGATTACTGATGAATGGTTCCTAATTCAAGTCAATTTTTTGAGTTTCATGTTTTTGATTTTTAGCCGCCAAACTCGTTGAAATTAGAGCACATCTATACTGTACTTTAAAACATACGAAACTGTAACTGGACTTCAATGGGAAACCTTTAATTACCAAAGATTCCTTAATTGAGTTTTCAATTCAACGAACAGGACTTTATGACATTCAGTCGGTCAGTACTTGGGAGCACGCTGGGTTTTGTTGAAAACATTTTCGTTTACCGGTGACAATCATGTTCTGGAAAAAAGTGTAGGGCAATGCTTCTGTTTCCTGTCAAATAGCCTTGTGATTTAAATAATGCTTATGCTTACAACGCGATTTTTTAAAAACTGACAAGTTTCCCCGTTAACCCGCCAAATAATTGTTTCGTGCGCACACTCTCTCGAACCTTCCGCAATATCTTAGTTAATTTTACGTTTCCTTATGCGCATACATCCGACTCTTTTCTCTTTTAGGAATGTAGGCTCTGAAGGTCGGTCGTATGTTTCCTCCAAGTGGCGCACATCGCGTGGTCGATCGTAAAGGTAATGTGGTCGATTGTTCTACGAGTTTGCGCTTGCCAATGGGATCCTACTTGAAGTCAGCCAATTAAAACTGTCCGTTCAGAACTGACAAATATAATGTAGGATATATTCTGCCTTTCTGCATTTTGTCTGTACACGACTGCTTTGGAAGTTTTATTTCTAAATGGTGGGTGCATTCAATTTGTTATTTTTGAGGTGTTCTAACAGTTCACTTATGATATCATGAGAGTTAGGTTCTACTGCCATAGGCCACAAATTGCACCAATTTTAAGGCTTTACTGCAGTGTCTTTCTAAAGAATATTTAGGGAAGTAGCAGTTGCCGTTAGATTTGCAACGAAATATCTTACGAAGATATGCCTGGGATCGGCGTCCTTCCTGCTTATTTCTACATATTTTTGGGCATACTTGCCGGAATTAAATGAAAACATTCTTTAACAATAAAAACGTACAGGTTGAATAGTTCTGAAACTTCCATCCTAAATAAATTTACTATTCTATTGCTGAATATATCTGAATGTACATAATCTGTCTAAAGTGGGTTTTTGTGCAGTAGTAAAATTTGCAGTCATCGTTGTTTTGACCTTTGCTCTGTATGCATTCTGTAGCGATGCATCGAAGTGCAACGAGCTACCCAAATTTCCGAATTAATATTCTTCACCTAAGATCACCAATTACCTTCTTTATAAGTCTAATTCTAATCCTTCCAGTATGGCAGAGCCTATGTAACGGATTGTTTTGACTTCTAATGAAACAATGAACCTTTCCCTGTTCGAGAATTAAAAAGTTTTTGGTACAATGCTACTTAGCCTCATGCATGTATCTTCCTTCTTCATCACTCCCGCTACGCTTTTTGCTACATACATTTTTATGTAACACGCGACATTGCTTAATCCATTTTTATTTTCTTCTCTTAAGCAGTAAGTAACTGGCGAAGACTTTGCTTCCCCTCTGTTTATCAGTTGCTGAACTGCATATTTACAACAATAAGCATGATCATATATTAACTCGCGCCGAGACATTTAATCACCTCATTTATTAAGTAGAAGCAGTGCATTAAAAAATTCTAATAAAACTTCGAGGTCAGAAAAGATCTTAGGCGAGTCGATTGAATTATGAAATTCGCACAAAAGAACGGAAGATTTCTGAGAACGCGCAAACCAAGTTACATGCAATGACCAAAGCATTTTTGAAATCAAGAGTTTCTGCACAAATAAAAACAAAAAACAACCGCAGAAACTAGCATCATGTTGATTGGAAGCGAGGCATTTGTGGATAAAGTCGAAATGATGTAGGCTACAATTTTCATGTCAAATGTGCAAATTAGAGGTTAACAACAGAAAGGACAAGTTAGTATACACAGATAACCAGATAAATAGTAGTAAGTAGTAGCTTGTTTACTGATCCTATGCAGATGACGGATTGTGGCATACTTGTAGGCTCATCGTCAAATTAAATAAGCTACCTAGAGATTCATATGATAGACTTTTCTTTAAAAGTGCTTTCGTAAGGTAGTCTGCAGATGGAGACCCATTCGCCTCAATTATTTCCAAGTTAAGGTTACAAAGCATCTAAAACGTTTTGCCTACTCACGCATCAATCTGGAAATCAATCTGCTGCCTATCAGAAAAACCGAATTTTCTTTTCACACTGGAGCCATACTCTTCATCATTGGTCATTCCATGACGGAGTCTAGGACTAAAATTTTGCACAAAAAGCCATATAAGTAAAAATGCTTTTGTTTCTAAGCAGTGCTATAACGTTATGGTGGAATGTCTAAGTAGTATTTTAATAGAGACATGTCAGATACAGTCGTAGTAAAACAGACTGCTTGCATAAAAAAATGCCCAAGTATATTGACGGGATAGTCTTCTCCCTAAATGTACGTAGGCCACCAGCGCAAGGAAACTGGATTTTTGCGTAAAATCTTACGGGATAAGTACAATAGTGTGCGCCTGATATACGTCTGAAAACAATTCTGATTTCAGCCATCATGCTTCATTATTTTGTTCACATGGTATAGCTATACGCACTTAACAGCCATCTGACGGTCATTAGATTTCCAACATTAATGCTTCAAATAACGGTTGGTGAAAAACATGGCTTCCCTTCGCTCAGAAATGGGCGCATACCGATCCATTGGCTTCCGGAAACAACCAAAGTTCGTATGGGTGATGGGGGGTCACGAGCAGGCAACTACCTACCAGGCCGAAGTCGGCCAAGCTAGGATAGCAGAGGGAAGACGACAGAGTCTGCGAGGTAGATTGATACAGCACTGTTTCGGGCTTGTTTGCCTTCATTCGACCAATCATAACCCTAACCATCTCCCTGGTCCCAAGTGGCGGTCAGGGTTATGATTGGCTGAATGAAGACAAACAGGCTCGAAACAATGCTGTATCAATCTACCCTCCCAGACTCTGACGTCTCCCCTCCGCTATCATGACTTACTTTATTTATCGGGATTAAAGTGGGTTCTGGAATTAGCAAAAAAATCCAACATTTTTGCGTAAGCAGGTTTTCAATTATGCAATTTTGACAAACCTTTGCCAAATTTAGCCCAGATGAATAAAATCAGCAACAGGAAACTCGTTTACGGGTGTGTAAAACTATATCCAGAAATCAGAGATTTGCATTTAATATTTTCATAGGCAACTTTACGGGCAAATTTCACCCGATGTTAATGCACTTCGTTTCTTAAGTCGCTGCTCGTTGGATGGCATTTACTAAAAGGAAAGACGGGTAAGGCCGACTTCGAGTGACTTGCATTATTAAAATGAATAAAAGGTGTCATAAAAATTGAACGATCTGAAAAAAGGTCAGTGGTTATCTTTATAAACGGTCGAAATGTATATACTCAAGGAACGGCTGATGACTAATATTTCCCTTTGTATACAGCTCTCTTTTAGCATACTACGGCAACGAAAAAATATGAAAATATGCGTATGAACATTTGTTAAGCTTTAGACATTTGTTGTATATCACTTGGACGACTAGGGCGAATATCAGACTTTAAAAGACCCAGTTTTTATTTTAAAGCCTCTGCAAATTGTCTACGCCAGATTGTACACAATAAACATATCTTACGATTTTTTTCCAACAAAAGACTTAAACAGACGATTTTATGTCTAAAGTTCCTTTCTATCTATCAGTTTGCCTTTTCTCAACAGGCCTTTACACTGCTGAAATACCTGTTTATAGCATACATAATTCTAATAAGACATTATGTCGAGTGGGGTTATTCTCCCTAACGTATTTGGCGAGAACAAAATAATTCGCCATCGTTCGTATCAGCATGATCAAAAAACCTAGAATCCATTTGGATGCAAGACCAAGTTTTGCCGTTTCCAACTTCACTCAAGTAAAAGGGTTGGAATTAATGAATGAGCAGACTAAACGCTGAAAAGAATGCTTCCCAGGAAATCGAACCATAACCTTTTGGTTTTTGGTTTTATGCATCCGAAATATAAGTTTCCGCAAATCCCGACGTGACTGCCGAAATTAATTCAGAAAACATCGGGATAGATGTACGTCAAGTAACCAAAACTTCTTACTTGATTTTGCTTCTTAGATTATTTTTGCAATGGACAATAGCAGACTTGTCGGAATGACATTAGTACTTTTTATGGACGTTTAAGACACACATGTTACTTCTGTATTAAAAGTTCTCTGCAGTCATATGTTCAAACACTTAAGTACCAATTGCCACTTCTCTTACTAAGTTTTGTTAAACTATGGTCAAGCACACCTCCTATTTTGATCATAAGCATGGTCAAACTCACCGACTTTCATATTGCCCGGACTTATCTTTCATATACTGCTGTTGCTTTTTAGTTGATTATTTATTATTTTTTCAGATGAGAGGCAACTATCTGAGCATTATAACGTACGCGTTCAGCCGGTGACAAGAAGAAACTGACCGAACATTCCGGAAACTTCTTGAAATAACTAATGACAAATTTTACTGCGAACGAACAAAATACCGGGCGTTTTGCTAGTTGTGATTTCGACGACCAGAACGATCTTACGAGCATCACATTGCGTTATGCAGTCCCGACGCTTTTTGGGATCGTCGATGTGATCGGTTTCATAGGAAATCTGTTGGTGATTATTGTGATTCTTGGTTACGCGAGCATGAGGAATAGTACAAACATCTTGATTCTATCTCTTGCCTTTGCAGACTTTTCGTTCATCATTTGCTGCGTTCCTCTCACCGCAATGGTGTACGCCACTACCGCCTGGCCGCTTCCAGAAATTGTGTGCAAGACGTACCTTTTTCTTACCTACTTTTCTGTTTACTGCAGCATATATACACTAGTGCTTATGTGTTTGG
>CACRXP010000544.1:0-29465 GCA_902702965.1 Spirometra erinaceieuropaei
CATCATCATCATCATCATCATCATCATCATCATCATCATCATCATCATCATCATCATCATCATCATCATCATCATCATCATCATCATCATCATCATCATCATCAGTTCTACTATTTGGATTATTTCACAAACAGTTGTGACGTAGACGCAGTTAAACTTAGGCCCAATGCCTTCAATCCAATGTGATTGGAACGCTGAGTTGTTTATAGGCCACTGCTTATGTGTCTCTCCCCGGAGGGCGAAACCGGGAAAGGCACCAATGATATGACATGCTCCGTCATACATCAAGGACATTTCAGCTAAATCCGAGCTTATTACAGCAGGACTAGGTGTTGGATTTGCACATCATTCCTTCCTAAGGTTACCATGCGCGGCAGAGTCGTGAAAATCAAGAGTGCTTAAATTGCAGTGAGCAGTCGGGTGTGGTGTATCGTATTCCGTGTCTAAACAGTCCTGTAACTACAGAGGCCAGACTGAACACGTGCCCGGATTGCGCATGTACGAGAATAAGCTGGCTGTGCGACGGAGTAGCGAGTCATCACAGGTGGTTGCCCAGACCTGCAAAATAGGTCATGCGTCTGACTTCGTAGCCACCAAGATCATTTCCCATGCTGAAAGCAAGAAAATTGATTAAAACTTGGCCCTTGGATGAGAAATCAATTAGTCGATGCGTTGATCTGACACCGGCCTACAGGGTCCTGCGGAGTCACCCCCAGACTTACGCTACTCAGATTTGATTGCCCCACACTCCCACAACTGTCGTCTGTTGTCGTTTTGATTTCTGACAGCGGATTCTCACAGAAGTTCAAAGGCTCAGAAAAATAAGCATCTTTTCGATGGTATACCAGTTTTCTTTTTATGTCACATACGTGGAATTCGAACACTCGCATCCAGTCTGGTGACAGGACGAACTCATTTTAAACCGTTCCGTATTCTGCGCCCACGTTTACCACTAATGTCCTTTAACTTTTGGATTAGTTTGCTCTTCATAGAGGTTTGAGAATTTTCTTAAACACAATATCAAATGCCAAATTAATCGTAACTCTTATCCGTTTCTTGCTGCTACCTTACAACGACAACATGGCTCGTTTCTTTTAACCCATTCTTAAATATGCTAAATTCTGCAATCTTCCCGTATGTAAGCCTTGACGTATCTAGGTACAGCTTCGAGACAGTCGTCCAAAACGACTAGACTGTTTCATCGACTTGACAGACGACTATACGCATGCAACAGGACCATATGGTATGGTTGTAAATATCGGTTAAATACTATTTGTTCGATTGACAGATAAAAGTTATTTAGGCAGAGTGGTATTACTGACAAAGACAAGGGAGACTGGAATGGCCATTTCTGGCTTATTAGCCGTCGTCAGCCAGCCATACCCAAGCCCGAAGTGTGGAACACCCGAGCCTCGAACTCGCGACCTGTTGGTTTAGAAGTCCACGCCTCTACCCACCGGGCCACGAGCCCGTTGCCCTGTCGGTTTTCGATCGGGAATATACAATGGTGGTTATTATAAAATAAAAGGTCGGATCACATTTCGTAGGCGCACCTGCAGTAGACAAGCGCCAGTCGAATTTCATACGGGGCCGATAGTGATAGGAGGTTTAACACTAACCCCTAGCAATAGCACTAACCCCTAACCCTAATTCAAACCCCTAACACTGACCGCTAACCATAACGCTAACCCATAATCCTAGCTCATAACACTAACCTGTGACCCTAACACTAACCCCACAACCCCTACCCCTAACCCCTAACAGGTGCGGCCACGAAATAAAATATTACCGAATAAAATCCTGAACCGATGGGCATGTAAAATTTACTCATTTCCAAGACACAAACCCGCAATCTTATACGATTTGCATTTCACTTCATAGTATTATCTCCCTACAACCCTATATCCCTTCTTTCTGCGTCTTTTTATAGCTAAAATGTAGACGTATTAACATTTTTTATAGATATACGGCTTGCTTATACTCACCTTCACGAGCAGAAACCTTGTGCTGGACGAAATCATGCCAGGCAGTGAAAACTTTGGACTTCGCTCTTGACCGCAGTCGTTCTAGCAGAATTCCTATCAGTTCCATTTTTCGTTCTCTCTCGGAGAAACGGATGCATACGAACTTCTGCCAGGCTCTAGAATTTGGCACAATATATGTCTGCCTCTGACGGCTTGGTTGGAAATAAGCTCGCCTAAGTATCGGACTGAGGGCAGTGCGCCCACACTTAACATGATTCAATCAAAATCGACAATTTCCAAAGCGTTCTCTTAACGAACCGCCAAATGAAAGTAAATGAAACCCTAGACCTTAGATTAAAAAAACACTGGCACAAACTGCGTTCAGAATGAAAGGGTTGGTCACCGGTGGATGATACTTTTTCGTCAGAGTTAGCCAGAACGTTAATAGTAGTCTGCAACACCTAACACGTCTTAATATATCCAACACGTGGTGGCTGGTTTCAACTTTTAGGACATTGAACGTGACTAGGCACAGCCTTAGGTGAGAAAAGTCAATTTCCAAGATTCGAAAGTCTGCCCAGACGGGACATGGGTGTGTAACTTAAGTCCACTTTACAAGCAAACTCTAGGTCTCTGTCAGCGTCAAAGGACAGTTTTTACGCTTGGGAGATAATTTTGCCATTAAGGCTCTTGCGGTTCTCTCGGAAACGAGTAAAAAGGCAGCAGTAAGTGTCCAAACATGAAAGTACGCCTTGTTCTTTTGAAGAGTCGCTTACTGCTTGGAAGATGGGTGGCAGTACCATCCCTTGCGCAAAGTAATTTCCTATGCCCTTCTAACTATTCTTGGGGATGTTAACATTCCCAGAAGGGCCTCATCAGTCTCACTGGATGGCATATGCGCTCGTATCCGTCGTATGCTGCTTGTATGTGGCAGGCTCTCGACAGAGTGTCACTATTGGCTGGGACCACAGTACGTCCTTTGAACCTGATTGGTCCGCGTCTGCGGGAACTTGCTCGGTTCTTCTATTCCTTTCTTCAAGTTGATTGGAGAGAGTGATAGCCAACTTGAACGGGGTGCTATCAATTCACACCGTTTTTCCGTAAGACTGACTCGCAGGTTCCAGTACACCTGTTCTCTTGTTTTTCTGCCAGGTTCGTGGTTAGGACAACCGTCGAACACGCCTACGGTTCGTGTATTTACTGAGTACCAGGTTAGATTATAGTACAGTAAGTGACTGATCTCATGAAATGCCATTCGAAATTCTGAAATGCGTTTTCGATTAGGGAAGATTACTTGGATGGCGTTGTAACATTAATTTCGGACTTGGCGGATTGTAGGCTTTTGAATGCACTTCTTTTCGAGTTCCTGTAAAAACTGAACTCTGGAAAAATGACTATTTAATTAGTATGCATATTTCACATAAATTTTCGATGCCTATATGGACCCAAATTTATTTTATTGAGAACGGGACAAAAATATGCTTCTACTGATTTGGTCGGAAATCACATTTTCTTTAAATTTTATGCTCGAAGAATAACTCTAGGAATAAATTTGAGCCACATCAGACGTTGCATTAATGTTTAGCGATTTCATTGCAAAAATGTATACTTTCACGTGAAGAATATCGTATATTCCTGTATGCCTTAAAGAAAGCACCATGTAGCGTTAATGAAATTTTGCAACGGATGCGGACTGTGTTGGATACTTCATGATGACCTTTAATAAATGGACAGGTACGAGGCTGTATGGATAGATATTTCAAGGTCTTAAAAAATCCATAATTAGAAACCTTTTTTAAAACCTAAACATAACCTTTCACCGAGTATAAAGTTTAAAGAAAATATGATTACCTACAAAATCAGTAAAAGCTTATTTTTGCCTCTTTTCTCTATAGAATATATTTGGGTTTATAAGGACACCAAAAAGCTATTTGAAATATGCATAATACTTAGGTAGTAATCTCTACCGATACAGTTTCTACAAGTTGAAAAGGAGCGCACTCAAAAGCCTACATCCTCGTAAGTGGGAAATAGCAGAGGATTAGGTCGCATGGCAATCAATGTTACAACCCCATCTAAGTAATCTTTCCTAATCGAAGACGCATTCCAGAATTCCGGCTGGCATTTCATGAGATTGGTCACTCACTGTAAATACACACACACACACTCTCTTTCGACTTTGGTATCCCGTTCAGCCATATTCGTTCTCTTGGAATGGAAAACATAATCTGCCTTTGGTCTGGGCGTAGTACCAAGAGATGCAGGAGTCCCCTCGTCCAAAAACCTGTTTATAATCACATAATCGGGAGTATATCTTGGGTTTTGGTGCGGTTCAGGAGTAAAGGCTGGGGTACAATGGAATACTCGACCACGCGGGAGGCTCTAGAGTGAAAAATATGATCTTTGGTAAGCACGACCAGCTGATTACGATCGATAAGTGACGTAAATATTAAGGTTATGAGCGTTGTGTTCACTGATCTTGGAAACACTGACTTCGCGTGGCATGTCATTTCCGGGGTTTACGGGGTTAATTACTATCAGCTATTCGTTTATTGCATGGCCATAGATACCTGCGAATCAAAATTAATGGGTAGGGGTTCTGCCTGGTTTGAAAACACAGATATCGAGTTTAAACCGTCTTAGGCTTATTGATACTGCTAAATGAATGCATAGCGTCGACAATTATTTTTTTAGACCAATCGGTGGCCACTGTGGGAGTACAGCTAATCGGTCAAATCCGTGATTTGTCTATGCAGCGGAGTATCTAGGTCACCATTTCGTAATATCATGCAAATACCACTAAGTAAGGAGGACATTTGTGTTACGCCTCCGCTGTTCAATGTCCACAAGCAAGCGGATAAAAAAGTATCCAAAAATGAGCCGCTGGAATCAACAAAAGGAACCCAACCGTGCCTGGGGCAGATTTACAGGTGCGGCTTACGCAAAGGCTCTTTAGCCGGCCACTAACTTGTCAAACGGCAACCAAGGAAGCCCTATTTAAGCGACTTGTAATATGGCCATTTTCTGAAATTTTAGTTTTTCAGTGAAAATGAATTATTTTTACGTTAGTAAATATTAATTTAAGATCTCAACTATGTCCCCGTTTTAAGAACAGTCGTTTCTTACTGCCGTAGGGTTTTTGGGTAACACAGGTTGGGCGGATTTCGCGTTACAGGGATTTTCTTGTTTTATCTCATGGCATTTCATCAGTTAGCTCACCTGCGGTACGTATATTCGGGGCTTGTGGCACTGGCACATGACAACTTTCTTCTGGCTTTTGTATGCCTTTTTGGTCAGCAATAGTTTGTTCTGATACATGTCCACTCTTTCAAAAGCATTTGCACCAACTGGCTAGCCTACATGACAATAAGTTATCACTCGGTTCCATTGCAACCCGTTTCATTGTTAAAAAGCAAGTACGTGACATGGGTTAGCCGGATGATTAGTGTCATGTAAGCTATGCGGGTAGAATGATATGACACGCTCTCGGGATTATTCTGCCTTTATTCAATCAATCTCATATGTGCATATATGCAGTGAAATTAGGAGGTTGTTCAACGATCAGGATAGCAAACATATCGATCATGGCAAGTCTTGGAGCTCAATCCAGAACCCCCACAGGCAGTCCTTTAGCGACCCAAAATGATTTCGTAGGAGTATCGTATACCCTGTTCTTTATACAAAGTATTCTCTTTGGGAAAGGTAGAAATTAAAAAGAGGAGAGGCAATCAGAACAGAATCACATGCGCAGTGGTCGCTTACTGGCAGAAAGGCCAAGTAGGTGTTGATTATTTTGAGCGTGCCTAAATTGTTAGCTGTTTTTGACGACGTTGCCCTGAGTCTGAGGACGACCTGAGGATCCGTCCTTGAAAATTCGCTTTTTCCTACTCTTCCTACTTTCTCCAAAGGACATATAAGACCCCATCTTATATTTCTTGGATGCTTACCTTCCAATGTATACACATGTACATAATACATCGAGCTCTCAGAATTGTGACGTAACCCATGAAACGTGATGCCCAAAAATCTCCATGATCATTTCGAGGGATGTCCGGACAGAATGAATTTTACGCAAATGTTTAACACGGTACAACAAAAGTGTGTTTATTCTCAGGATATATTTCTAAGTTTCGCCCGATTGTTTGCATGGACATGTTTTGCTGTTTGGCGCGAATATGTCGCTTTTCCGCACTTTTCAAGAAAATGATAATTCCGACTAACGTTATATCGCTTCTTTTCTGAGTACATTTAACTTTAACTTTTAACTGGAAATTTTTCGACCTGGTACCCGAGACATAAGGGATTTTTTACGAATTTACGCGTCTTCCATGAGTTACGTCACCCATGCCAAGAAATAAAAAGCGTTAAATCTGGGAAGTGTATATATTAGGTTAGTTAAAATCGCATGTCTATTGAAATCCCAAAAGGCTTATTAGCATAAATCGAAAGGAAAAAGTTGATAATATCTACCTTATTAAGTCTCTCCTGAAGCATATTCTACTCTCGTCTGGAATAAACAACAACGACCACAACACAGAATGGTTAAATGGTAAAACAACGTCCTCATGTTAACTCAGATAAGTGCACTGTATTTTATCATACGTTACACCGACTTCAGGAAGTCCCCTCTAAGGTGTGTGTTAGTAAAAGGTGAAGCCAGGTTCTAAGGGCTTTCAGTTTAATTCTCCCAGTAATCCAGACGGTAGAAGCCGTTTCTTGTAGCGTTCTTCAGAGATCCTGGTAGTGGGGTCGTCATTGGGACAAGAAAGGGACATACATGTCTATCTCAGGTCCAACTCGCTTACCCAGTGAAAATCCGTTTCCGATTCATTTCGTAGAAGGATGTGGCAAGCCGACGTTTCTCTGACGCCGATATCAATCCGAATTCTGCCAGCTTTGCAGATTGAAATATAACGTTTTTTCAGATTACGGTTAATAAAGGGACAAAGGCTGTGAAAGGAGAGCAGTTCATTCGTTTCATATCTGAATTTCGGCGGATTCTTACTGAGTAATTCATTGATCTATGATCGCAGGTAGGTGCAGTTCTAACAAATACCTGTATAAAAACTTCGAAAAAACATCGCACGTGTTGCCAGTCTAAGGTGCTCAGTCGCCGACGGTCGTTCGGAAGAAATTTTGACTTAGACAAAGAAACTTTCATATCGAATACGTATAAGAAATTTCCACAAGAAATTCCTGCCACTCAGTACGCCTGTGGAGTAAAAAATACCCTTATGAACTCCACGAAGGATCAAAGCATCACAGAGTAGATGAACGAAGTTGGGGGCGGTTTCACGCACGAGACAGGAAGTTTGGCGTAGACATTTTCGGTACGGTGCCCCATGTCCCGATATCAGACGTGGATGACTAGAAGGCTGAACCTGAGGTAGTCACATCGCAGACGATGCTAATGATCGGCCGAGGGCATTGATAAGAAATAGGAGATGATTAAACGTCCATCCGTTAGACTAAAATATGGCCGCGTGTTCGCCCCTCCACCGCCCAAAATCAACCCCAGGATGCACTGCATTCCTCCATCACCACTCCAACGTCATTGATGAATGACGTACATACTGCCTGAGACAAGAGTATGCGCAGAACCCACCGTCTAAACCGTACTCCCCTACTAAGTCCTAGATTTTTTAAATGCTGAATCTTGCCCGTTTAACCATACATCACCATAATTAAATGTTGAGCCATGTCAACATAAATAAATTACTATTATGTCGCCGTGCAAAGTTACCACGTTTTCTTTTTCTGCGGCTTTATGGCACCCCCTGCCCCCAAGCCAATAATTAAGGCGAGCATGCCTTCAAATGTATCAGTGGCGGTGAAGATGGCCAAACGTCGGCTGAACTACTAGAGTCAGGGGAAGAAACATGATGACGATGCTTTCGAAATTATTGTTTTTGGGGTCGATAACCTAACGTAGACTTCTTCCCAACGAAAGTAAATAGCAACCACGTAAGCACAGACTTCAAGGGGGATACTTGCGCATGTACTTGGTCCAACCGGTATTCGATGATGTCGCGAGTTACACCTCTTCACGAAAACCCGCAGCAGCGGATCGGGAGAGTTCGACCCATTCTCCCCCTTCGATGACGACGACCGAATACACGAGGTTCAAGCACTACTTCCATTCTGATGTGGCCTCCTTTTCGACTCCTCCAGTTGGACAATGGCGCCGGTTCGGGACCAGCAGCGCTTACCTCATGAGGCGGACCATAAAGAACGTACTGGAATCGCCCCAATCGTCTTTCTTGAACGGTCTAGGATATCTTTGGAATATCGAGGCAGTGAGCTCCGATTGTCTCATTTGAGACGACATTGGTTTATTTTACTCAAAGGATGGCGCTCAGCTAGCAGTGGTCAAACATCTCCGGTTTCCGCTGATCTCTCACGCGCATTGTCCAGCATTCACAACCGTACCGGAGGACTGACAGAACGGGGAGAGATGTTTATACTTCAGCCTTGCCCGGCCATTTGTGATTTGCTTGTTGTTTTCTATCAGATACACTCTAACCTCGTGTGCTGCCGCGCTCTTACTCTGGATCCAGCTCCAGATGATCACGGTGCACGTAGGTATAAAGCACTAAGCGTCATGGGGATGACATGTTGCCAATGGACGGCACAAACCAGACATCGCAGCTGGCCTTGTGTAGCGTGTGTCTGCGTGGAGTGGTCGACTGGGTGTGACTTGCTGGGAACCAGGTCGTGTGTGGAACGCGTAGACGGACTGTCTAGGTCTGCCAGTTACTCCAGTCCAATACTCGCATCAGGTGATTGACCGGCTCGGACAGTGTGGTGATGCCCAGTACAGGGAAGAGAGAGTGAAACCGACTCTGTGGGACTCCGTCCCCACGGATCTCAGTGTATTTTCCCGCTCTAAAAAATCGGGAACGCCCTAAAAGTATCCCGGTGCGCTAAAGCCGTGGCCTGGAAGACTGCCAACTGATTGGTCAACTCGGTTCTTCTCTCAGGAAGGAAAGTGGGGCTGCAATTGCTCCTCCTTAACGTGGCCTCTACGGTATTCCCATTCTGTTGGAACCCGAGCCGCCTTAGCCCCGCTCGTTTATTTTGTGAAAACCCTGTTCCATCGTTAGCTGACCAGGTGTGTGCATGGTAAACGCAGACGGGCTCTTTAGCTTTGTCAGGCATCAAGTCCGATTCCTCCTCCGACCCTTCCTTGACAACAGGTGGGTGAGGGATTTCGGGGTGCACTAAATGCTGCGCAAGCCTACCACCGCTATAGAATAGTTCGTGCGCAAATCACCGTCCCTGCGTCCGCCTTGCTGTGAGGCACACGTGGGCATCGTCGTTCGCAACGGTCGTACTGCCTAGTCTAACGATGCGCCCATGCGAGTGCCTTCACGATTTTATCGTTGCGCCAACGCTCATAAGAACTCTAGCTTCAGAACCGGGCTGAAAAAACCACTTGTACAACACCCTCCATTGAAGCCAGGGCGGGGATATGGAGCGAACTGTCTGTGGAGTAGCATGTGGCGAGGTGGATAGTGTGGTCACTTTTCTGGCCAAAATAACGGTTAGATAGTAGTTGGTAGCCAGGAATGGGGAAGCGGACGGCGACCTTAACCCTAATCATGACCTTAACCCTAACCCTAACCCCGACCTTAAACGTTAACCGTTAACCTTAACGCGAACCCTAACCCTAACCGGAATCGTAAACGTAACCGTAGCCCTGAGGCATAGCCGTAACTCAAAAACTTAACCGTAAACTCAAACCCTAACTGTAACCCGAAAACCTAAGCCTAAAGGCATAACCCTAACCCGAAAATCGGAAACCATTAACCGGTACCCTAATCCTAACTTCAAATGTAAAACGCAAGCCAAATGGGTCAGATGGGATTATGAAACCCCAAAAAACAGCCCCAGTAAACAAACCCCCCAGCCACCTATAATATGGGGCCTGGCTACCAACTGCGATCTAACCAAAATAACTTCCACGGAGACAACAATGACGCAACACATTGCCGTCATCGGCGTCACTAATGTGCACGTCATATGTAGTTAGGCGCATTATAACAACTCAATGTAGTCCTTATAAAGGAAAACATATCGTGAGCCTCCGCACCTCGTTCCCAGTTTATGTACTCCCGACGACAAGGGTGGGAAAGTCGTCATTCTCAATCTTTCGCTAGCTTTAATCTTGATAGACATGACTGTATCTCTGAGAAAGCCGCAGTTCTGCGTGGCAGCCTGAGTCACATCTCGGTCTCAGTCTACAGCCTGATAATTGTCATTGTCGGTGACTCCGGCGGTCCCTCCAACCACCCGACGACTGGACGTATAAAGTCCTTCGTCGATCTGACAAAGCTGGTGTCATCGACCGCAACGGCAAGACCGACACAGTCAGCATTGATCGCGTAAAGCCGGCCTACATCGACTACAGTGACCATTCCTCACCCCAACACTGTACCTCGCCTCAAACAGTGATGCCTCCACCTACTGGCGACGGCCCGCGTCCGATTCGCCGTCACTTCCACTGACCCGACAGGTTTGTGGCTGGCTAACATGTTGACGCCTTCACTTCGTTTGGTGTCTGGGGGGAGTTGTAACAACCGCTCCAGACCCCGTTTCCCCGTTTTCTCCGGTTCCGTTTTGTCGGTCGATGGCCGCGACAATCGTTGACAGGCCGCTCACACACGACCACCCCCGCCGGCTACAACTGGGTTCCCTCCTGTTCAGCTGCAATGGCTCCCAGCTGTCCTCACAAAATATTATCACCTCACGCGCGTCGGACGGCCTGGATTGACACCCGTAACCCCCTGTGATTATGCGTCCCGCTAATCCGTCCAATCTCATGACCAGCACTCAGCCAGTCACCCCCAACTGCGGACACAGACTTTCACCCCCGCATAAACTACACACCGCGACCGACGCTCTCCGTGAACGGACGCTTGTCTCTGTTGCAGGCAAACAGCCAACTTACGGCAAACTGTCCTGTGTACAGAATAAACTATTCCTCACAGCTCCCTGACTGCTGACATTAGACGAAACGAACTTATTGTGCGTGGTTTAAGTTGATCTCACATCCTTGACCGCCACAGAAGTGTGCAACTTTGAGATACGACAGTTCGACTATCGTCTCCGACGATGTCCACCGTGTGCTCCACAGCAAGGTGCAGCAGACACGGCGACTTGCGCGTGAATTAGTTTAAAGTGGTAGTAGACTTTCCTAGCATCCACCGTACTCTCTCTCTTCCCCACTCCCCACCTGGAGCCGGTGTCAAGTCAGGCCTGAGCCCGTCAGGGAGACCGGGGCTGGGGGACGAAGGTGGCTGGCACGATCGGACCCGCACCTAGGCGGGGCACCATATCTCTTAGTCCACAACACACACTTGACCAGGATTTTAACCAATAACGACGAAGGAATGGAGGCTGGCACGGCTGAAGCCGCACCTAAACGTGCCGCCACACCCGGTTTGGATCCCACGAAGTGGGAGTACCATAAAGGCCACATTAAGAAGGAGCCATTGCAGCCTAACTATCAGATCACCAGCCGGCCACTCCACACAAACCCACGCACACAACTGGACGGACTGCGTGGACTGACTTGGGGCTTCAGTCAGCAGCCTTCCAAGCCACGGAGCTTGACGTTCAGCTGGGGAGTCGCATTGTGACGGAGTCAAGACGCACCCTTCCCACTTGCTTAGTAGGTGGCATTTGGGTGCTTGTGGTGGGAGATGTTGATGTGCGATAAGGTGCTGGTGAGGGGGGGTGTGATGGTGTGCCGCAGCCGGTGAGAGTCCATCTGAGGTTTTCGCGGACGCGAATGTGGCCTAATAGATTTAATGCTATGACCGACAAAGATAAGGGAGACTGGAATGACCATTTCTGGCTTATTACTCGTCTTCAGACAGTCATGCGCAACCCCGAAGTGTGGAACACCTGGGACTCGAAATCGTGACCTATTAGCTAGAAGCCCAACGCCTCTAACCATTGGATCACGGGTCTGTCATCCTTTCGGTTTCGATCTGGAATATACAGTGGTAGAGGGGCGCTCACCGTGGCCCAGTGGTTAGACGCGTTGGACTTCTAACTACGAGGTCGCGAGTTCGAGCCGCAGGTGTTCCACACTTCGGGGTTGGGTATGACTGGCTGACGACGGCCAATAAGCTAAAAATTGCCATTCCAGTCTCCCTGGTTTTTGTCGGTAATAACATTCTGCCTATATCATGCGCCACTGTGCGGCTGCTGGTTGGGCTCGAGAGGGAGCCCGTTAGGCACAATGGAACGAGTGAGTTCCGTAAGAACGATCGGTGAGCGCCCCTCCACCATGGCCTAACAGACCCCTGCGGTGGGTGAATGTGCGAGTTCGATGTGGACAGTGGAGGCGGATGCTGCGAGTGCAGGTTGATGTTCCAGACCCGGTTCGCCAGTTGAGATACACTATCGTAAAGTCGACCCGTGGGCCGTGCACAGACGGGGAGGAGGTGAGAGGGCGCAATAGATGCTACGCAAGTGTACTATCACTATAAACTAACCCACGTGCAAGTCACCGGCCCTGCTCTCACCCTGTTGTGGAGCACACGACGGACGTCATCCAAACGGACGGTTGAACTGTCGTCGTCGATTGCGACAGGAACGACAGTCTTGTTGGTCGTCGTCTTTGTCATTCTCGGGAGCAACGCTATCAACAAATGCTCTATTTTACTGAAGATGAATGATCGAAAAAGATAACGCAGGTCGATGTAGTCGTTTCTGGAGTATTCGGCGTCGTCAGCCAGTCGTATTCCAACCCCATGCCGGACTGAATCGAGGCTTGAACTCGGGCCATATACCCACTGAGCCACCAGACCACCATTGAGACTGAAGTTTAAGCCCCTTTGGCTGCCATTTGGAATAATCGCAGTTGCGTGTAGGCGTGATTCCAGTACCAAAACATCAACCTCCAGATTTGATCGTTTTTACTGTTCGATTGTTGATTGGCCATCGTCTTGAGATTGGTTCTGAAGCACTCAGACCGGAGTTTCAACATAAAAATGACTCTGCAATCAGAACAGATCGATAAATTTGATTCCTGTGTGACCCTATTCCAGCCTACTTACAAAACGAGTTAATCCTAGGTCTGCTGGCTATAAGTGTAAAGTATGTCAACTTCACTGTTTCCTGATTTTAAAGTCGTCGAGTTGTAAACTTAAACAATGGCTGCTTACCTTGATGCGCCTTAAACGTTTTTCAGGATGTTCAAATAGTGGTCCTCGAAGGAGTGGGTGGTTCGGTCGCATTTCCTCTGAAATAAACGTATCCCTAGAAGTCAGGTGCTATGAAACTTCAGCGCAATCTCGTTTACCAATCCAGTAGGTCTTTCGGGATTTTGTACAGCAGAACTAGATGTTGTCGAATCCATCCGTAGGGACTGTTCGGTAACATCACACAAAGTCCACTGATAAGAGCCTGAAATAAATTTAAAATTAGCTTTCCTTGCGCGCATAATTGTTAAAACTGGCGTCAGAGCTCCCGAAGATTCTGTCAAATAGAAGGTATACTTTAGTTATCTGTGCATCTTTGATGGTGGTGTTAAAAACTGACTTGTGAGACCCGAAATTTAAAGAATGACTAATGGATGAAAGACACAACATCTCCCATGTGGGTGCTGTTAAAATAATTTAAATAGATGACTCCTCCTCAGTAACGGGTTTCTAGCTTTAAAAAGACTGCTAAAAAGCGCTAAGCCTGTTGAGGAAGTAATGAGGAAAGCAAGCTGGTCCCTTTAAATGGGTTTACAATGTGGTTGAATAGCCAAGGGAATGGAGGGAATTTCAGCCAGACACTGTGCTAGTGCAGTAAGTGACCGATCTCATGAAATGTTAACCGGAATTCTAAAATGCGTTTGCCATTATGAAGGATTACTTAAGTGGGGTTCTCATACATATTATCCTGCGGCATAATCCTATAATATTTCGGACTCGGCAGGATGTCTTTTCTTGATTGCTCTCCTCTTCGACCTCTATGGGAACCTCACTCGGTGAAAAATGGCTACTTAAGTAGGATGAATTTTTCACATTGATTTTCGGCGGTCTTATAAATTCAAATATATTTTATAAAAACATGAACAAAAATAAGCTTTCTTTTACTCGTCTGATAGAAAACTACGTCATCTTCATATTTTATGCTCTAAGACGGAGTGTATTCAGGTTTTAGAAAAGTTTTTTAATTCCCGAATAATTTGGAGCCTGATTAGCCGTTGCATCAGCGCCTCGTGATTTCAGTCTACAAGGTGCATGCGTTCGCGTAAGGAAAATCGTATATTCTTGTATGTCTTTTAAAAGATACCATATATATTCGATACAATTCTGCAATGGATGTGAACTATGTTGTACATTTCATGAGGAGCAGTGACAAAAGCAGAGGTACGATGCTGTATGAAGGGACATTGCACGGTCTTAAAAAATGCTCATAAGTATAAACTTTTTAAAACCTAATTACACTGTGTCTTCGAGTAAAAAAATATGAAAACGACGCAATTATTTATCAAACAAGTAAAAGAAAGCATATTTTCATTCCTGTTTTTTTAAAATATATTTGAATTTCTAAGACTATTGAAATAAATGCGAAAAATTCATGCTGCCCATGTAGTCATTTTTCACCGAGTGCAGTTTCTACAGGAAATTGAAAAGAAGTATTTTCAAAAGCTGACATCTTGCCGAGTCCAAAATATTATAGGATTATGCCGCATGCTAATATGTACTTGAACCCCACCCAAGTAATCTTTCCTGATCGGAAACGCATTTCGGAATTTCGGCTAACATTTCATGAGATCGATCACTCCTGTAAATAGTTCGCCCACAAATCACGACGGTCTGTCCAGGCTTTTGGTGGGGAAATTTAGCTATAAAGATGAAGGTTGCTAGAGATGTCCATCTGCTGTATAAAAAAGGTAGTTGAGATCGCTAATGGAGTTAGAGTTCGTGAACCTTGGACTTGACAGCTTCTTCGCCATTGCTCCTGTTAATTTAGTACGTACGCCTCACAGTTTGTCCTTTTCAATCGACAACGTCCGCCTTGGTCCCCACGAAATGGGCGAAGGACGGTGACTTGCACCTGGATTCGTTTATAGTGAGGTAGACTTGCTTAGCATCTACCGCACCCTCTCCTTCCTCATCCAACTGGCTCTAAGACTACCGTCAGAGAGATCGACTGAGCCGACTCTCAGTCCTCCAATCAGCGGGTGAACGCACTACTGAAAACGGGCTACAATGTGTTCCTCCTAACCAACAAAGCAGATAACATCTTCTCTCAGAAGGCCGCTTTCCGAAAAGTGGGGGTATTTTTGTGAAATGCAGGATTTACTTTCGGATTCATCGCGAGAATGAGTCAGTAGCCAAGGTCCCTGTCTTTTAACTGAACCTTTCAAGTCAGTCAGGGGCCCATTTGCTTTGCATTTGACTGACTAGTGCTTGTGTGTACGTGATAAGTTTACCCACAGCTCGGTTTATGTAAGCAGTGAATTTGTGAGTTGTGTGATTCTCTGGCATTGAACCAGGGTAGGCTACTGCACCTACTTTCCCGCATGCCAACCTTATTTTCTTTGGACGTGGTTTCTGCAGCACGAATCTTTACTCATCCCCGGAATTTACAGTGACAGGGGCCTTAGCACACTGGTCTCATTGCCTGATCCCGAGTCATGAACATGCCTACTCTCTGCTTCCAGCAACCGATCGTTCAGGAGAACGAAAAACTGCCTGCTACCTATTACCAGAGCAGCAAAACCGATCACTCACCTCAAAGATCTTATCTAGTTGATGCTTCTCCATATACTTTTTGAACTTCCCTTCCCATTCATTTCTGGGAATCACGCCTGAGATGGTTGTCGGTATCCCCTCCTAAAAGAGGGCGTGTAGGGTACGGTCGTTCTAAGGTTTACTGGGTAAAGCACGGTGAGACAAAAGAGGCCACAACACTTTTAGGCACATTATGTATTTGGACACAGTATTCGGCAACAAGCATGCGCCCGCACATTCAACTGTACAGTCAGCAAATCTAGGAGTCGCTCTTATAGGGGGGTGGTTTTGTAATAGCAGCCTCCACGCTTTCAAACACCGTAGGAATCTCGCGATCGGCGTTGACTTGGGTCACACGTGAGCCGTAGAACTTCATGAGTTCGTCGCGCTGAGCAGCGAAACGCGACAGCTTGGTACTAATCTCGCACTCCGATGTGCGCGGTCGAATGCCTATTCGCTTTGGCTGGTCCACCAGGTCCTCGGGTGGGGGGTTTTGGCAGAGGTGATAGGTCTCACCTGTGACCGCATCCACACGTCGACCAGTGAGGCGAACAGCTGTTTCGGAATGTGGTATGTTCAACACGATGATTCGATTCGGCTCAAGGTCAGCGGAATCCAGGAGTTCAGCCTGTATCCAGGAACGGGGAAAGCCGTAGAGGACCCAACCCTTGAGGGTGCAGTCCACCTCAGTTAGACGCAGTTTAAGCAGCTTAATGACCATCGGGTCCGGAACTGGATTTGGTTGAGGGAGGGGGGAGAGAGAGAAGGTGGCGCATGTAAATGTTTCATACAGTTTTAAAAAGTACAGTTTTCCGTCCATCTTTAAAGCAATTTTGGCAACGGTAGAGTGAAGGACCCCACTTAACCGTCGGTGAACTGTGGATCATGTCATACGGTAATGGTAATAATGGGGCAGCAATACACCAGGCCCAGCGGTAAACCTCACCTCAAAAGTAAACCTAATTCTTAGCGTAATTATAAACCTAACGCTAATCCTAAACCTACCACAAACCCTAATCCCAACCTCAACCTTAACCGTAACCCTAACCTTAACCATAAATCTGACCTTAATCATAACCCCAAGCCTAACTTTAACCGTAACCCTGCCCCAACACTAACCCTAACCCCGACCTTAACGCTAAACGTAAACCTAAACCACAATCCAAACCCCAACTCTAACCGGGACCCTTAAGCTTAACGCAAACCCTAAACTCGATTCTCAGCCCGACACTTACCCAAATCCCGAAATCAACCCTACCTCTAAACAGAAACACCAGGCTGCCCTTATCCGTTTTAGCTGTAACTTCTTTCCCACTAAGACTTCTGCATCCTCCTTCGGCTTACTTTACTTGCAATGCTGACATTGCGCTTACACTTGAGTCCAGGACAGCGTAACCGACCTCTACCCAGTAAGCTGACAAAATCCAAGAAAACACAGGAACCGTCTGAATTTCGGCCGGAAGTCTTGTCGTACACTTTCGTATGGCAACGGAAATGTGCGCATTAATTAAAAAATTAAAAAAAATTTAAAAGAATAACGGAGTTTGAATAATGGTCTGAGGTCATTGGAAGCAATCATTGTTGGCAGTGTAATTTCTGCAACGATTTGCAAATGGGTGCGAAGATAAAACTCCATGTGACATGATCCACAGTCTGCCGACATTTAATTGGGGTCCTCCACCCTACCGTTGTAGTTTTTAATACGTCTTTCAATAGACTAAATTGAGTTGGGTAGGACTTTTTAATGAGGTAAACTCCTGAAATTTTTATGCAGGGGCCTTTCCAGCGTGTCCAAACACTTCTGTGCCCTACAATGACAGAGAAAGGTGATGCAGAACTCTCTGTAAGCTCGGAGGACGTCATATCTGGCTGAGATCCAACGTGTAAACAACGTGTAAGCTATTCATCAAACAAGTGGTTGGATTTCTCGAACCCTTTTAAATCTTAGTAAACCCTGCTTCTCGGCGTCAAGGGATCATTCAGCAGGGAGCAATCATTTCAGTGTTTGTCACTTCTCCTAACCTCTAGGCATGAGAAATTCATGGTGTAAACTGTAAGCAAACTGATAAGTGAATGCTTTGTTAATTAGGATGGCCTCTCTAGAGCTCAAGCCCCCTTAAGCTTGTTTCACTGTAGATGAATTCACTTACGTGCAAATCAAAAGCGCCCTCATATGTTTACCAGTTTCTGCGTACATTGGTGGTACCTCACTACTAATCCTGGGGGACATGTGCTCTAGAAGTATCAACTCGGATTTGGGGCATGAAAGCTCGGTAGCCTGTCTGTTCTCATCAAGTAGAACGGGATAGGGGGCTTTAAAATACGTCGTCCCTGAAGCAGACTTTACGATGGATGGGGGGATTTGCGACTGGCTTCGGATTGTGGGCGCAACTATCTGTGCCCAACCAGAGAGTCAACAGCCGAAGGCGGTAGTCAAAAACCAACAAACACATTCTAGATGACAATTTCTCGTCTACACCGAGCGCACTGTACTGGCGAGTGTAACTGCCGCAGCACGTCAGCTGCCGAGAGGACCTAGTTCAAAAAACCTCGGCAACTCTTTAGAACAAACGCCTGTCCATAAAAGCTCGTCAAAAAAGGCCGACAGGCCCACATGGATGAATCAAATGCAGGAAACTAGCCAAGTTATGCGGGTCGCCCAGTACACAGTAAGAAGCTCATACATCTTTATCAGCTTTACGCGACACTCGCGGTGCGAGCCGTTAAGGAATCCAATTTAGCACTTCGCCGTCAAATGGTGCTTTTTAAAAGTCCTATCTTTAATGGGACAAAGGTATTCGTTGTTTACTGGCTAAATTGCAGTTACAGAGAGTTCTGCCACGCTGAAAACTACGGGCGAGGCCATAAAGTTGCTGATGGCATCTCACGTTACCCGTGTTACCCACGACCTGAGCCTCGGCTCAGCCAGAGTGATAGACCGAGGTTATGACCATCCAGCAACACGCTTTTAAGAAGCATGGACGGCCATTCAACTAAGAGTCATATTGAGCTGCGTGCGAAGTACGCAGCTTTATGGGTCCAAGTTTCAAGAGCTCTGCAGGTCCAGGAACGCGTGCAATCAACAGACGTAGACGGAAATGGATAGTATGTAGTCGGCACTGTCAGGTAACTGGACCGGTAGTGTGACATTGCCCGACAGGGGGTCTTATAATTCGGACAGTAAGCTGGATTCACCAGACTTTGGGGGTAGAAAGTGCACATGCTCGTTAACATGACAGATATCTAAAAAACGTATACCACTGAAGCCTGCTTCGATTTTTGCTGGCCTATAAGATGGAGCGCTGGTCACCAAAGGCATAAACGACACAATACTATCGAGACAAAAGGCTTTCACATTTCCTCAAAGGTAGCATCGGTTACTGGCGGACATGAAACTCTGAATACGTAACCAGTAGCTGGATGAAGTGAAGTGGAGCCCAGAGCGAACTGCAGCACTGGTGTTGTTTATAACTATCAGGTTATTCAGCCAACGGATTTCGCCGGCATATCCACATCGACTGCAGTAGGTGGGCTAACTCATGAAATGTCAACCGAAATTACGAAATGTGTTTTCGTTTCGCAAAGATTAATAAAATAGGACTGTAAAACAAATCACTTTGTGGCATAATTTTATAACAATTCAGTTGCCTAAGGATTTTGGCTTTCGAACAAACCTCTTTCTGTTGCATACAAAGACCACGTTCTGTAAAAATGATTACTTAAGTTGCTGGAATGTTTGTCACTGGTTTCCGATGCCCTAAAAAATTAGATTATACTTCATGGAAAACGCATAAAAGTATTCATTGTTCTACATATTCAGTAGAAAATTACGTCTTCTTCCAATTTTTTTACTCGAAGAAAAGGTATAATTCGGTTTTTAAAGAGTTTCTAATTGTGGGATTTTCACTACCGTAGAATGGCCGTTTATAAAACGTCATATCTCTGCCTTTGACAATGTGGCTTACAAAGTTAACGGTGTGGTTCAAATCCAGTACTAAATTTTATGAATCCCATATAGTCTCCCGTAGAGAAGTGTATGGTTGTCCGTACGCGGAAAATATAGGGCTTGTAAGTTGGAAACCCTGAATGCAAGTGTAACGGCAGGTCGAGTTTCAAAATTATTCGAGAATTAGGAAAGTTTTCGAAAACTGAAGTACACCCTTCCATCGAGTGTAAAAATGGAAAAGAAGTAATATCCTACCGAATGAGCAAAAGAGTAAGTGTTTTATAGATGTTTTCCATAAAATATAATTGAATCTTTAAGGGCACCGAAAATCAATGAGAAAAATGCATGCTGCATAAGCAGTCATTCTTTACAGAGTACAGTTTTTGCGTGCGGCCGAAACGAGGTTCATTCGAAAGATGGTCTCCTGGGGTAACTGAATTATGCTACAGTACGATTTATTTTAAAACCCCACTTAAGTAATCTTTACGAAACAAAAATGCATTTCGTAATTCCATGAGTTAGCCCACTTACCGTAGCTTGCTCATGAGAAGTCCCACTTCACCGGCGGCACACTGTCAGTGTACAGTCTACAGGATAAGAAAATTGGGAATCCAAACTGATACCATATGTTGCGAAAATAACAACAAACTCCCCTATGGCATTTCGGTTTTTCTCACTACAAACGCTGGACGTAAAATACATCCTGCACTAGGAAGTCGTTGAAGCAACTAACAATATAACTATTATCTCCGGTTGCCAGTCCGGTACCAGAGTATGGTACTTTGTGCATATACGACAGCAGTAATTAAAGGAGACCTCTGTTAATACTGTCAGACGTGCTTCGTCTGACAGTGCCGTTTGACAAAAGGCGTCACTGCATTTAACCCCCTCCCAGCAGTCACCTTGTGGTTTAGTTGTCGCCAGCTTATTTTCAACCCCTTGAGTCCTATGGGCAAAAAGCAGCCACGATGGCGACTAGGTAGTTCCTATCACACTGTCTGGTTTAATGCCTAACGAGCTGATTTATATTTTAAGCGGATCCACCTATTTCCGAGATAAAAGCGTGATCCCTTATGTAAAATGATCCAATAACTGTCAAGAGAGAGAGAAACGATGAGTGTTAATTCCCACCTGGCAATCTGGCCTCAGTGTACGTCGACATAGCCAGACCCAGTTTGCTGCCCTTTAGAACTTCAGTGCGAATGAGAGTGCCGCAGTGGACTGGCACGAGATCATACTTCTTAGCAAGCATCCGAGCCATGGTCTTGCGCCCGGAGCCTGAGTAGCCGAGTAGGACGACCCGCGGCGTCCACATGGCAACGGTCCGGGGAGGACGGTTCAGGCGACACAGAGCCTGTGAAAATACATCCGTCAATGGCTGATCCGTATTGATTGAGGTCATCAGGTCGCCATATATATTCTTCAGGGCGACAAAGTGGTGATGGTACTCCTTTAGACTGGCTTTCATTTCCTCCGGCGATGTGCCCGGTGCACGCTCCAAGCGAGCTGCCATCTTTGGGTCAGGAGCCGGGTTAAAGATGGCGTGGTAAGTATCTGATAGGAGAAAAACAGGTGGAATTTGCAGATGCGACTGGGGCAAAGCTGGGCCCAAACTCACTTCGCTGTCTCTTCAGTGATACAGAGAAAAGATAGTGAGACCAATCCTGTGGCATGCTGCCCTGTTTTAATTAATCAGATGCACTTATCACGGCTTGAAAGGTTTCAATCGTTACGGTAACTCGTTACGTGTAGTTATGAGCCTCCTTAAAATAGATCAATATTGATGTGGATTTCTAAAGATTTCGTTTAACGTGATGGCTAATAAAACAGTCTTGTTCATGCCAATCCAAGCATATCAATAACTTATAAGCCCTATACGGTGTCCACGGTCGGAGCTCCTATAACGACTGTACCTTCGTTCAGGGCTGTATTTTGCTCATTGATGCCATATTAGGTGTGTCAAATTAAGTACTAGTAAAGTTTTCCAGAAAGATGGAACGTTCGCATCTGAGAAACTTTTCCGGGATGCGTATATGACAAGGTCGACAACATGACGAAACAGACTAGAAAAATAGTCGGCCAATGTTTCAGTATTGCCTGCGAACAATCAAATACTTTAGCTGTCAATACAGGAAAAATTAAAGCTGGAAAACAAACGTTCAAGCGAGTTCAAGAAGCCGCTCGTAGTCTGAAAGACTGTTCACTGGCTACCCATGCAAGTATTGAAGCTGACTCAAACCAGTCTCGTTCTTGGATAAGTAAAAAAACTAAGATCATATAGGCGGATTTTGGAGGCTGTGAAGCTACTATTCTGTATTCTGGCAACAGTCATTTTGCAAGCTGAGGAAGTGTGAAAAGGACGAGACGGTGCGAACGCAGTATCCATGATGAGCCTATCGATGAACCTATAAAGTCTAAATTCACAAGGTATTCGAGCGATAAGAACAAGATCCTACGTTTGAGCATCGCGGGTCTTTGAATGTTTACTCGACAGAAAGTTTGTTGAGAGGATTTGCTGCACAGACAAACAAACGAAAGACGAGACTGACTGACTGACTGAAAGGTCTGCCAAGCACTGCTGCCCGAACTTGACAAACAGACTTGGTTCAGCAGCCACCCCCCAAAAAACAAGCACTCTTTCCTCGAATTTTTAGTGACTGGTTGAAAAGATACAATGGCAGGTCACCATCTAAGAGAGCGGTGAGCAGTCTGATCCAGTTTATATACCAAAATGTGTAAAGTAATCCCTGGTGACCTTTCAGCTCATAGTCTTTCTTCCGATGTTGCTCATCGCCGACAAAATTCTCGAAAGAACTGCCTACCTGTAATTGATGTCCATAGTACGATATTTCTAACCGAACTATGCCAGACCGATTGCATATTCACGATGAAATATAGCCCAAGAAGTAGGCTTACAAAGTGCAAGCGGTTTTCAGTTCATTAAGACCCAACCATAGTGAGTATCACAGAACCATTATATGTATTGAAAATTACCCTAGCTTCTCAGTCATGGATATTGATTGTGTGTTAACTATATGCTTACGTTAAATATTATTCCAACATCCTGTGGAAAATATAGAATTTGGCTGCCTAATTATACCTGCCCATTTATATTTGTCCATATTCATGAACCACTATTAAACACATAAACAAATTATATACCTCATATTTGGTTACGTTAGTGCGAAAAATAAGAACACATTCTGCTAAGACCAAGGAGTAAGCCAAAAGTACTCGCTTCCAAAACTATTCGAAGTATGATCAGCACGCGGCCTACCTAAATCCGCGCTGAAGTGGGCCGATAGAAAAATCAATGTTAACACGGCACTACCGTATAAAAGTGTATTTAAATGATCGAAAATATTAACTGTAATTTTCTGAATATGCTAAATTCTTAAAACGGTTGAACCCATAGAAACGTTAAAAAGTAGACCCACCACCAGTTTCGGGATCAATTAGTTCACCAGCGGCTCTTTCTATCAATACGCAATCCTGTGTATCCAGAACCACTATAAGCAGTTTAAGAAACGAAAAGATATTCATACGCACAATATCCGGGAAGATTCCTTCGAACTGTAGCGCCTTTGCTTGTTCTTCTGTTTCAGGAAATCCGGTCAACACATAACCTCGTGTTTCGCAATCCTGCTGGAGCAATCGTTTTTTCAAGGACATGGCAAGATAATAAGGGCTTGGACACTTCAGGTATGAAAATCTTTATGCTCTTACTTGTTCGTATGCTTCTGCGTCATCAATGGCATATAACCCCTCCAGATTTTTGACGTTTTCAGATGAAATGTGGACGCAATTAAGACTCTTTGAGATGTAATTACCAAGTGTTCTCTTCCCAGAACATGGCGGGCCAAAAATATAAATAGCCGGAACTTAATGAATACTAGGAAAACTAGTCAATTTTACCTTGAGAAATTTCCAGTTTCAAATAATCTATGAGATATTGAATGGGATCGTCTGGTCGAGCAAGAATTAGTCGTTCCAACAGATTCTATGAACTTTCTGACAGAAGCTTAATATTCATTACTTTTTGGAGTTGAAAAAGCGAATGCTTGTTTGCGTAATGGACATATCTGGGTGGGATCCTAACCGGTCTATCGAGAGCGTCCATCAGATTTCGTAAAAGTGCTAATAACAACTTCTATGGTGGTACCACAGAAAAACAAGGTTCAAGGACTCAATCAGAGGACCACTGGAGATTTTATCTATAAACGCGCAATATCGACCATATTATTACCTTCCTGGTCAAACCCATGTATCCACATACCCAAAGCCACTCTCTTGAATGCTCACAGAAATTGAAAAATAGCATGCCGGTTGGGCAGTTGGTGATCACCCCTTAATCCCAAATAGATGCTGCTACAACATTTGCATTAAGCCCCAGGGCATAGCTGGGAAATTCAGAGAAGTGGACAAGAATTTGAAAGGCGGGCGGAAACATCTCAACTGCCAGGAGGCGATGGGGGTACGCGTTTAGACAATGGTCTGAATTATCAAACAGAATTTGTTTATATAACTTTGACTTTAAAAAACCCATATGCAAAAACAGCGGGACTTCAACTGCTTCTATTATGCGCGCGAACAACTGGGACTGTAGACTATGGTGTTCTTGGTTATAGGCTTTGCTCTAGTTTATAGCATTGTCATCAGACTTACTTCGCCAGAAAAGGATTAATGGGCATTGTCGGATCCGTGCTATATGTTTCTTTGACGATGCCCGTAAAGCGGCATTAAATTCGATTATGATTTGGACTATGATTATTATTACTAGTATTAAGATCATATTCACAATACTTGAATCAGAATAATCATGCTAGTGCAATGTTTTTGATAGCATATACACCTTTCAACCTATTATTTTACCAATAAGGCTTTTAACACTTAAGCCCTCAGATATGGAGTATATTGTGAAGTGGTAGATATGCACGCTAGCAGCAGCTGTAACAAAGTTTAAGATTAGTGTATCGTTTCTTTCCGTTTCGGTTGAACAGTGTTTTTCAAGCAAATATGTATTCAGTTTACTTTTAAATGGCTTTGTTTGTCCGCCATTATAACGATCTCTGAAAGTGTATTCCAGGCACCAAAAACTAGCCTCTAAAAGGGAGGCTAAACAGCAACAAAAGAAAAGAAATTTCCAAGTAGCATACTTTGTATTGAAAATACTCTGTTGCTGGGCAACTCAACACTTTCGGCAATAACAAGACACGAAAGAAAACCGAAAACCCTGTGTTGATAAATGCATATAAAGCGCAGAGAAACCTAGTTAGGCGACTCACCCTCAGGACACGGCATGTTTTCAAGAAATGCTAACTGATTTGGGCCGTAAAGAGGCCAAAGTTTTTCGACGGTTACATAGGAAGGAGCACAGGAAACAGACATCCAACCTCAGTATCGAATTCAAATGAAGATCTAAAGCCTACTGAGGCGGAGTATCTTTCGAAATTTGATAATTCCATCTTCACAAAAGGCATAGTGAATTTATTCCTCTCGAATACGACCTAGTGGAAGATCCAATTACTGAGTCTGCATTCTTTGCGAAACGATTATTTCTCAAACAATCTGCGCCATGTGATATTTCGTCGAAACTGATGCTGGAGCTCAGTGGAGAACTATACAGACCGCTGCCCATGGTCTTCCGATGCTTGTTAGAAGCAGGCTTTTTACCTGCCATACAGATGTCTACGCGGACAGCATCGTCGTATGAAGGCAGCAGCAGGGTCTCCAAAAACCACTAGATACCTACCAAACTTACTCCAATCCGCTGCAAAATTATGAAAAAATAGTCAAGCGAGGGCTAATCTGCTTCCTAGAACAACATAATCTGCTATGCGACGCGCAGCATGGATCCCGTGGAGGCAAATCCTGCTCGAAAAATCTGCTCTACTGTTCAGTACAATGGATTCGGGTAGCTAATGGAGGGAAGGCAACGTAGACAGTTTATGCTTTCGTCGATGTCATCCCTAGGCCCACTCGGGGGCTCAGACCATGACATAGTTGTTTCAACGTTGGAATTCGAGGCTGACAAAACGTCGTCCCCAAAGTGTTGCTTTTTCCGCAATTTCCGTTCAACTCGCACAACCGAATTATTAACACACCTTAATTTCTACGACTGGACTGATTTCTTCCTTAGTTCGCATGTAAATGTTTGCACTGCAAATCTGTACGAAATTTTGGATCCGCTTATTTCTCGTTTTGTCCCCCGTAAGAAAATGATTAATGTTGAGGATAAGGTTTGCCTACCCTTACCTAATCGTCGCAGATTGCGCAGGCTTTATCATCGTTTCTATCTTCAGAACGATGTTTCTGTCCTGCACTTAATTCGTGATATTTTTGATCGAGCTACGAGATTGTCTGAAGAAAAACAGCTAGCCGAAGAGGTCCAGTATACCGAAAACCTTTCGTTAAGTGTCTCGAAACTTTTCTCTAGAAAAATACGAACTCATAGAAAGACGCAGCATCCCATCCACCGAGAAGCTCTCGGAAATCCCACAGTTGATGCCCAGTTAACCGCGGATAGCTTCAATGATTTCCTGTCCAAAACGTTCATTGAAGACTCGACCACTCCGCTTCCGACCATCCAGCCATTTACCGGCGCAGTTCTGGAAACTATAACTTTCACTCTGTGGGATGTGACTGTTGCGATTCAGCGTTTTCGTCAATCTTATAGTCCCGGCCCTGATGGTGTCCTAGTAAGCATTTTAAAAGCCGATGCAAACACGATCTTCCCATCCCTCTTATGCAAGATATTTAATCTTGCTCTTGAAACTGAAACCTATCCTACCTTGTGGAAGGAATCACACATTTTGCCCATTCCTAAGCACGGCAAATCTACATCATTTGATGACTTTCGGCCAATAAGCACCCTCCCCGCAGTTTCGAAGATCTTAGAGACATTGATCAAAGAGAAGATGATGTGTCACTTAACAGTGAATAACTTGCTGAGTGCTGCTCAGCATGCATTCCTCAAGTCTCGATCTTGTGACACCTGTCAACTCTCTTTCTTTGACAATGTTTTCCAATCTAGAGACAATGGTTTTGCACTTTACACAGTATATTTCGATTTCACTAAGACTTTTGATCGTGTTGAACATGCTCTTCTTCTCTTGAAACTGTCCTCTTTCGGAATAGGTGACAAACTTTTGAATTTTATATCCTCTTACTTTGGCACCCGTACACAACGAGTTAAGATTTCCAATACCATCTCCAACCCCACACGTGTGAGGAGTGGAGTCATTCAGGGTAGTGTACTCGGCCCGCTTTTCGTAAATGATGTACCCGATTTATTTCAGAATGGTAAGCCTTTCATGTATGCCGATGATATTAAAGTTGCATATCGATATAAGCCGGCAGATCGTGACATCGTGCTTGAGCTCCTAAAGAGCGATCTACAGGCTTTCGCCCAGTGGTGCCGCACATGACGCCTTTCTCTTTCTTGGCATAAGTGCTCAGTCATGGTTGTTGGCGACGACCACCAACCTCAACTAAATATTGAAGGTCATTCCATAAATGTGCCCAGGGTTACTAAGGATCTGGGCATATCATACTCCAACAGTTTCAATCTCTCGGAGCACTGTGCCTTGATAGTCTCCAAAGCACGCAGAACGACCGGGTTTATCCTCCGAAACTTTAAAACTAGGGACATCAGAATGCGCCTTTACAACATGTACGTTAGACCTGGTCTGGAATACTGTTCGTTTTTATTTAGCCTCATGCGTGCTACTGAGCGGAAGAAAATAGAATCCGTTCAACACTTTTTTACCAAGAGGATTTTAACCCCAGAACTCCGACATTTGTCTTACCAAGAACGTTGCCGGCTTACGGGCCTTGATCCTTTATGGTTCCGTAGATTACAAAAGGGACTATTTTTGCTAGTTAAACTCTTATATAATCACACATTTAACCCACTCACTTCTTTAAGACATCATATCCACCCACGACGTAACAGTCACCGTGAGGTCTTCTGATTTCTGCCTCTGGCACGTACTGTTAAATATCGTCGGTCCTATTCTGTAAATGCAATTGCTATTTGGAATAAACTACCAATGAGTGTAAAAACTCTGCAAAATTATCCTTTATTGAAGAGGACTATTACTCGATTTTTGCATTCAGAAAAGCTTCCTCAAATTTTGGGTTCTGAATCCACTGATCGACTCTACCGTAGCGATGGCGTTTGTGGTCTCTGAACACTATGGCCGGTCTCACCAGCTGTTCCTCAACGCCTCTACTTTGACAATCCCCAACTTCATGAAAGGAATTGACGTCCGATGATCTCCGATACCGTGCAACCCCCTTCCCCCCTTCTTGACGGTCGAAAATCTACCGCCAGCAGTTTTTTTCTCCTGAACCCTCCAAACCATAAAAACCAGCACCAACTATATTTTTATTCTTCAGGAGTTTTTTTTCACTGCTGGTCGGATTCGTGTTTAATCTCTTCCTTGACAATGCCTGTAAACTGGCATTTAATAAATTACATTTAAATTTAGGCAAGCATTTGTTTCTTACTACATGAGCGACTCCTGTACAAACTCAGCTGAAGAGCGTCAGGAGTAATATCTCGAACAGGATTCGAAACCTATTTTTGTCTTCGTTTATTTTAATTGTTGGAGGCAAAGCCCCTGATGACTCCATTTTTTTTACTGCACTTTCTAATATTCACACTAAAAATAAAGTTGAGAACATTTAGAATGTGAATGGTTCATGTTATGACGCTACCAAAGAGGAATCGCTTCTGAGCGTTTTCCTCATTTTTTCCAATCCGTCTTCACAAGAGAAGCAGACTTTATTCCATCTAGTTCTGAGAACTTTGGATATCCCACCATTAAAAACATTGTGCTTCGATTAGAAGCCATTTCGGAAAGACTAAAAAGAATTAAAGGAATTTAAATCTCCCGGTCTGGACGAAATCCCAGCAAAGCTGCTCTTTGAGCTTGCCCGAGAGCTGGTCAGACCACTATCCTTTTTGTGTCGGAAATCGTTTGATGGCGGAATCCTTCACGCAGACTGGAAAACGGCCCACATTACACTCCTTTACAAGAACGGTAGTTGTGCTCTTGCGACGAACTACAGACCCGTCAGCCTGACAGCAAACTGCTACAAAGTGATGGAGAAACCCTTCAAAAAGAAGTTGATGGCTTTTTTGGATACCAACAACCTCTTATTTAATGCACAATACGGTTTCCGTAAGGAAAGATTATGTATAACGGACTTGCTATATACAATGCAGAGTTGGACAAGAATACTGGAAACAAAATACACTGTGCATGTGGCCTTTACTGATTTCCGGAAGGCGTTCGACACTGTTCCGCACCAGCGTCTCTTTTACAAGTTGAGAGTCAAGGGCATCGGCGGCAAACTTCTCAAATGGACCGAGAATTTACTCATCGGCCGTTCCTAAATTTTCTGCGTAGAACAACACAATCAAGGCGCACATTCATACGGAGTGGAGTCCCACCAGGCTTGGTACTCGGACCAACCCTCTTTCTCTTGTGCATCAATGATTACTAATAATAATATTCTTTTATGAAAGACTCGTCGGGGTCCCATCAAACCAAGTAAACGTAAATTTACATAGTAGTTTAAACGAGGCAGGCAGAATATGCACAAAATGCAATTCATGGATTCCGAATTAGTAGTCCGTTGAGAAAAATGACTAGCGAGAAGTGAAAAAAATCCAAATAAAAATTTTAAAAAGTTTGGAGTAATTTTACAGAAGAAAAAATTTCTCGCTAAAAAATGATGACAGAGAGATGTGGGCAGGACTGGTCAGCATGTGGCGGTATATAACGGATTATAATCGGATAT
>CACRXP010000544.1:34849-60482 GCA_902702965.1 Spirometra erinaceieuropaei
TGGCGTTTTGGAAGGGCGTTTCGGCTTGTCTTAATGTGAGATGACGTCCGACCTTCTACCACCTTCTACCTTCAGCATTAACGTACTCACCTCCAGCGATGTGGACTCGGTCCATACTTGTCCTCATTGCGATCGCACATTAACTTCGCACATCGACCTGGTCTGTCACATGCGAGTCCATCGCACAAAGACTAGCCTATAACATCAACCTACACTCGCCACATCCGCCCCAAGCGCTCTCACTTCTCCCGCACGTTTATCCACCGCATAGGCCTGTTAGACCACATGCGCATTCATGAAAACCTGCGATAGACAACCGCCGGTTCCACCACACTGCTACATTTCCCCACCTACACTGCACCACTCAACAACTTGCTACCCCTCCCCGGCATCTGGAAAGCGTGCTTCCCGGCTCCTTCTCCATGTGACGCCTTTGCTGCATGTGTGGTCTGAGTGTGATACTATCATAGTGCGTTAAGCGCCGTGACTCGGAAGACTGCCGACTGACGCCCCAACTCAGTTACGCATTTTGCCCCCTTGTGTGGGCTTGAGTGGATTGGCGGACTGGTGGGCTGACAGTCCGGCTGCCACGGCTCCTTCTTGGCATGGTCCCTGGTATTCTCACGCATGTGAGGAATATGTGTGCGTGGATAGTTCTTCTCAGTCGATGAGTGACTGGTCATCCAGCCCTTGAAGAGTGATGGCTCAAGCTAAGTGTAGGTGTGCGTGTCACTCATCTAGGCCTTAATGATTGTGAAAGTCTGCTATTCTATGATCGACAAACGATAGCTCTTCAGCCTAATGTATGCTGGCTGTTTTTCGACACCTGGTTCCTTGTCGGTAGATGCACTTTCACCCCCGATGGGCACACAGGTCACGTGGGTGGTTGCTCCGTCATCTTCATTTTTTGACCCATTGTTGTGTTGTTGTTGGTTGAAATCCTGATCAAGTGTTTGCTGGAGACCACGGGCTGTGGTCGCGCGACTAGATCGAGGTCCGGCCATGGCAGCCACCTGCGCCCCTCCCATCACCGGTGTTTTTGGCAATGTATTGACGCAGGATCCAGGTGACGAGGAGGAGGAGGAGAAGGATGTGGTGGATGCTGTGCAAGTCTACCACCATTATAAAATAATTCACGCACAAGTCGCCGTACCTGCTCTCGCCTTGCTGTGGGGCACACGGTGTACATCTTTGGCTTTGACGGCCGAATTCTCTGGTATAAGACCACGCATGTGAACACATTGAACTTTAAAGGCCACCAACTTGACCAGACAATCAGTTTGCGAGGTCCGATTGCAATTTCTTTGCGTTATCAAAACAAGTGGCCTCGCTTAACATTGCTGCGTCATCCGCGAACATGAGAGCTTCGCAATATAGATTGTTAGGGCAATTGTTTGCGTAAATCAGGAAGATAATATACCTAAAACAGAACACTGCCAGGCACTAATTTCGATTTTTGCCAATTCCGATTTAGACCTACCAACAACGAACCTACATACACTGGGGGACTGGAAACTCCTGCCCCATTTAAGCATTTCTTCTTGAGTATGCCATCAAAGGTCTTCTTGAAGTCAAAACATGACATTTACTGGACAGCCCATCTCCGTCGCATTTACCCAGATCCAACGTGAGTAAAGGACAGTATTATAGTACGAATTTTCGGCACTAAAGCTGTGTTGGGTCCCACACAATATTTTTGTTTTTTCCCAGGTATTACATCAAATGTCATTTGACGATGCGTTCTATTATTTTACACGCGATTTCAGTTAAAATGTTGGAACGAAAATTTTGCAGCCAAGTCGTAAACCTCCTTCACTGATCGGGGTGAGGAATGAACGCTTCCATTCTTCCAGGAGTTTGCCTATTTCAGATTACTTTTGAAATGTGATAGTGGCTCACACAGCCGTAAGTTCTTGTATATATATGTATATATTTGAAGGGTTAGAGGCAGAGTCCTCAATGACCCTATTTATGTACAGTGCTTTCGCAGATTGGTGCTCAAAAATAAAATTGCAGGCATTTACAAAGTGATTGGGTCACAGTTCAATCGTAATCATAAGATAGCGCATAAGGTCACTGTAAATTAATGCGAAATGATTCTGTGAGAGATTTTACAAAACTGGCTGTGCATAGACATGCTGTTGATACTTTTTATTAAAGACCCGTCCGGGTTACATCAAAGAAAGTTAAAATAAATTTAGATGCGAGTTTTAGAAGAGGTAGGGGGAATCTTTACAAAATGCAATTCATAGTTTCTGAATTAGTAGTCCATTGAGAAACATGAGCATTGAGGGGTGAAAAAAACTCCTTACAAAAAGTTAAAAATGATTGGATTAATTCTACAGGAGAAAAAAAACACCTCAATAAAAATAATGACAGAAAAAAGCGAGCAGGACTGGCCTGTAGGTGGCGGTATATAACGGAATGTTGTCGGTCATCGTCAGGCTAGCAATAAATCTCAGCCCTGAGGGGTACGTATGCGGGTCGGACAGGACTGGCTTACATGTAGCATTGTATACGGGATTCACAATTGAGATCGTCTGGACCGGATTGATACGCCGCATGAGACTATTCGCGTCAAAGAGGCTAGATGAGAGGAACCCAGATGCGATCGGCCACAGCACGTTTCGAGCTCAGCCGAGCAGTGGGGAAGGGAGGCACGACCAAATTACTAGTAGACGGCGAATACTGAGGGTTCCGCCCTGAGCGTCGACAGACCGCATGAGGCCGGAATGCGGGAGATGACATCAAAAACCGCGAAAATTGTCGCTATGGGGGAGGAGAGATAGCAGTGGATTTAGAAACCAATTCAAAACAGGGGTTTCTAATGATATAATTAAGAGTTACCACTTGATCTACCACTAAATCCCAGGA
Organism: Spirometra erinaceieuropaei; assembly: GCA_902702965.1. Lineage (NCBI taxonomy): Eukaryota > Metazoa > Platyhelminthes > Cestoda > Diphyllobothriidea > Diphyllobothriidae > Spirometra > Spirometra erinaceieuropaei. The sequence continues at coordinate 37,724 of CACRXP010000544.1, forward strand.
GGACCCTTCTCGAAGTCAAGAATCTGAGTGTTCGGGAATGAGACCGTTAACAGTGCCTTTATGCTTTCCGGTGTAAGATGTTTGCGTAATTTCGACTTGAATACCAGTAACTTAGGCGATGACCTAATTTCTGGTGGAAGATTATTCCAAAGGAAGGCATATTTGGAAGCAAAGAAGAGGGAGCGCTTAGATGTAGTACAAAGAGGCGGCGGAATCACCATGCAGGAGTTGTGCGTGGCATAAGACCGATCTCTCGGAGTGAGAGTGGCAATGAACGGAAGACTGGAGCTAGAGTTGATGCGAAAAAGGAAGCAGAGGCCAGCTTCGAGTCTTCTAACCCACAAAAACTTAATGTTCGCCAGCTGACATCTCTGAGTATAAGAAATACTGGAAGAAGCTTCAGAGAACAGTTTCCGGGTGAAAACCCTCTGAACATTTTCGATTTTATTACGGTCGCAGGTGTTCATTAAACCGAAGAAAGGACAGCAGTATTCGAGGAGTGGAAGAACAAACATTTGATAAAGTCTTAGCTTCATTTCCGGAAGGAAAAAAATATGCGATATGAATCCAGATATCTGCGCGGCTTTGGCAGAGATTCTATCTGCATGAGGTGATAAAGCAAGCTTATTTGTATAACTTAGACCTAGGTCCTTTATGGTGAGGCATTCTGAGAGTGGGTTATTCTGAAAAATTATGGGACCAGGAAGTTTGGTAGGACCAAAAGACATGAAACTACACTTGGATGATGAAAACTCCATCTGCCATGTCGAACCCCATCTGCTTAAGCGTAGTAAATCGGCATTAATTTTTTTTCAACACAAACATTTGCGGTGTCCTTACAGTATGAGTAAACACACTTGAGGTCCTCGGCATAAATGAAAGTTTGCGAATTTCCGAGTTCAGTCGAAATATCATTGATGTACAGGTGGAAGAGTAGCGGACCCAGAACCGTGCCTTGAAGTACGCCACTCGTGATTGAGAGGGGTGTCCAGTAGCTATTACCGAACATGACTTTCTGAGATCGGTTGGACAGATAGGACCTGATGAAGTCGAGTAGAGGCGGCCGGATGCCGAGAGCTTACAATTTTACTGAAAGACGTCTATGGGGCACCTTGTCAAAGGCTTTGCTAAGATCAAAGTAAATAACTACCACTGACTGCCGCTCATTACGAGGAGAAGTGATTAGATTAAAAAATGTCAAGTGACATGTTTCGCAGGATCGTTCAGGTAAAAATTCCTGCTGACTAGAGCTCAGAAGCCGATTAGCTAGACAGAAGTCAAGAATTTCATTGAAAATAATCCTTTCAAGAAGCTTTGCTAGAGACGGCGTTTTGTGCACGCCCCGATAGTTATTAACATCGGACTGAGATCCTGACTTGAAAACGGGAATGATAATTGACGTTTTCCATGTTTCAGGAAAGAATTCTTCCGAAATATAAACCGAGAATAAATGACTAAGCAATATGGAAGGTTGGACGCTTGTTTAATAATCGAATTCGGAATCCCGTCCGTTCCAGAGCAGTGTGAGTATTTCAAACGGCTTATGTGTTTCTTAGTGAGATCTGAGGAGACATCAGTAGTACTAAGTGTACTATCTGAAAGTGATCGAAAAAAGGGACCGGATCGGACTCGGTAGCAAGGTGTTTTGCAAAGAAAGCACTAAACAACTCCGCCTTGTCAGTGTCATCGGTGAGGAAGACCTTGTTCTCATATAGCAGGGGTGGAAGTTCGCGACCACGCTTAGAGGAGGACCGATGACGGAAGATGTTAGCGACGGATTTGCCAGGGTTCGGACCACTGAGAGCAATTGATTCTCTTTGCCTGTCGCGCGCTTGGCGCATCTTTGAATCCATCTCAGAAATCTCTGTGATTCTAAGATGAACTGATAAGGAACTAGTGGATGGGTCACGCAGCTATCGCCTCAACATTGTAGTCTGCTCTGATGAAAATGAGGAACAAGAGAATCTGAAGAATTAGGCTTGAGATATCTACGCGGCACAAACTCTAGAATGTCCTTGGAAACATTGGACATGACATCACGAAGAATGGTTACATCGCTACAGGATAGGACGCCACACCAATCCATAGATCTAATATAGTTATTTATTAAGTCGTTATCTACGCAGTCGCAGTTCATGTATGTCCGAAAGGCGCTTGTCTTTTTTGAACTGGCAAGCGGAACGCAACAATGAATTAATACGTGGTCGCTGTCAAAGAGGTCCGTTTTTAAAGCAACAGAAAGAGGAGCAATGTCATTGGTAAAGATTAGATCTAAAATGTGATTATCTCTTGTTGGAGAGCGCACCAGTTGGGACCAATTAGAAAAATTGATAATATCTTGAAAGGGCTGGAATCTGGGTGGGCAGCTATTGGAAACCCAGTCTATTTCAGGAAGGTTAAAATCCCCAGTGATTAGTTTAACATCGAAAGCAGCTTCCGAAATTAATTTAAAGATTTCACAGAGTTGTGAATCATCAATAGCTAAAGAATTTGGGGGATTGTAGATACAGCCAATAATTGCCTCTCTTTGCGGCTAGAGAATAACAGATGCAAAGCGGAAGTTTCCCGTGAATGAGGAAACATCCAAGTAATAGGGAGAGTGCTTTAGGTATGATTTAAGATAAAGAAGACAATCGCTCCCACGTCTAGTCGTGCGGTCCTGAGGTAAAAATTTAAATCATCTATGAGAAGGGCAGAGTCAGGAATTAGAGAATGGGTCCAAGATTCTGTTACACATATACTATCAGGCGTCATTTCGAGATCAATGGCTCTGATTTGGGCCATCTTGCTTATAACTGACCTGGCATTCAATAATATAATATCTAATGTGTTTCGAACGGCAATGCTATTTTCGACGGTATTTAAAAAAAATGGAGGTGGATATGTAAGCTGTGAATTAATGACGTTTGGTGAATAAGTACCAGTTAGTCTAGAGTTATTGGCGTACGGGGAGTCAGCAAGAGGAGGCTGATTATGAGACCTAAAGGATGTGGGGATATAGTTTTCGAACATTGGAATACTAGGGCGGTTAGAACATGGATGGACTTGTTGGTAGTTAAATAGTGGAGGAATGGGAGGAGGAGGGAGGCTAGAAGGAAAGTAGGGGCTAGTGAGTGAGGGTAGGCCGTTATAAGAATGAAAGGGTGGGAAACCAGTTCTAGGTTGGAAGTCAAAGGAGATAGGTTGACGTACCTGAGAGCAATTGGCCTTAAGTGGTGGGAAGCCTGAACTAGGTTGGGGTATAAATGGTTTAGGGCAATTCATGTATGAATTATTTGCTGGATATATAGTAGGGCTTTGATAAGTAACCGGTACGCAGGACAGAGAATTATTCGGGGATATAATTGGAGCTGCGGGGTTTGTAGACGTGCTGGGCTGAACAGACTTGTTAGATCTAAGAGAAGGCGTCGTACCCCTCAGTGGAACTGTACTACCTATCTTTTGGGTCGGAGTCTGATTTACTTTTCGAGTCTCACCGGTCTGACGCCAAGCCACGGGTGACTTAGCTGTAGACCTTACAGCACCCAGTTGGACAATAGAAGTTATCGGTCTAGCTGATGTAGACGGTTTTGCATATTTCTCAGCGGGACTATCTGGAGGATACGAAACGACAAATGGGGCTGCTGCTGCTGCTGCTGCTGCTGCTGCTGCTGCTGCTGCTGCAAGTTTAGGAGCAGGCAAATGCGTCAAGTGGCTTGAGTGAGATGGAGATGTAGGAGAAAGAGGAAGGAGGGAGTCAGATGTCGCGGGAGTAGGACAAGCTGAATCCTTACGGCCACTTGTATTATGACCGAGTTGGGGAGCATTAGACTGAGAAGCAGTGGGTTTACGTGAGAATAAAGACCCGATTCTACGCTCCATAGGAGTGAGATCATGACAAAGGAAAAAGTTTGCCTTTTCTAGGTACGCAGTGACAAGCCGATTTCTGTCGAAAACTGGATGGGCAAGTTTTCCTTTAAACACAACAGTTTTGTCAGCCGTCACCATCTCGCTTGGAAGCGAATTCCACAATCGGACAACCCGCTGGCTGAGTGAAATTCTTCTACGGTCTAACCGCGTGCGCACATTCCCGACTTTGTAGGCATGGCCGCGTAGTTGGCTTGTACGGGCAAACTGAAAGAGGTCCTCTGCTCTTAATGAGCAACTTTGGCCGCAGACAATCCGGAACGTGCAAAGTAGACTGCAGTTTGTTTGTCTATAAGAGAGAGAGAATGAGCCAAGCAAATTCAGCCTCTCCTGATAAGACATATGCTTTAGACCGTCGACCATCTTTGTCGCTCTGCGTTGCACCTGTTCGAGTAAGTTGATATCCTTCCTTATCCATGGTGATGCTGCTGGCATTCCATACTCTAGATGAGGTCTTACAAAGACACCAAAGAGTCTTTCGAAGAGTTCGAGAGGAAATATTTTAAATGCACGTCTGATCCAGTGTAGAGTACTAGTTGCTTTCTGAACCATCTTTCTACAGTGTTCTGATGGCGATAGATTTGTGGTTGTCCATACACCCAGATCTCTGTGTCTTTCCACAGTTTCTAACCTCGTCGCGTCAACATAGTGCTTGTGTTTGGGAGAGACATTGCGGCCGGTATTCAGGTGCAAGACCACGCATTTGGACACGTTAAACTTCAAAAGCCATCCGTTCGACCAAACACACAGTTTGTCGATGTTCGACTGCATCTTCTCTGCGTCATCATCACACTTTACTTCACTCCATATTTTCATGTTGTCCGCGAATATGAGGGCCTCGCCATTCACTCCGCTAATGCAGTCATTAACATAAATCAGGAAGAGTACTGGGCCCAAGACAGAACCCTGTGGAACACCACTTTCCACCTTTGCCCATCCCGAGGTAGAGTTACCAACGACGATTCTTTGTACTCTGGAGGACAGAAAACTCCTGATCCATTTAAACATTCTTCCTTGAATTCCTATATCCCAGATCTTTTGTAAAATAAACTTGTATGAGACACCGTCAAAGGCCATCTTGAAGTCAAAAAATATGACATCCACTGGAAAACCCTTATCGGTAGCTCGTGTCCATTTCTCGTGCGAGTAAAGAACCCTCGTTAGGCAGAAGTGCCCTGGACGAAAGCCATGTTGGGCATTACACATTATTTTGTTCTGTTTCTGATATTTCATCAAGTGTCTTTTGATAATGAGTTCCATTATTTTACACGCGTTGCAAGTAAGACTGCGCGGTCAATTTTCGAGCTTCCTTTATGGATCGGAGTAATGAGTGCGCACTTCCATTCTCCTGGGAGCTCGCCGTCTTCAAATGACTTTTCAAATATTGCGGATAAGGACTTGCACAGTTCATTAGCAAGTTCACGAAGTGCTAGTGCAGGAATTCTATCTGGGCCAGGCGTTTTGGTAGGTTTCAGCCTTTAAGCCTGAGTAGCTCGGCCCTAACTATGGTCGATGAAAAGAGTGGTTCCTCGATTAAGGAGGGGGGTAGGGAGGGTGTAGGAAGGGGGAAGGGTACTAGGATGAGAGGTTAGTTGACGAAAGGATGGATGGACAAATATAGAACTAGGTTCTCGGGTGAACACGGATTGAAATAATTAAGAAGGGAGGGACGCTTTAACTTGACATCAGTCTCCACTTTTCCATCTGCGGACATAAGGGCAGGGATCAGCTCCTGAGTCCTTTTACTACTTCGTATATAATCATATAGATTTTTCGGATGCTCCAACGAATGTCAGTTATGTTCAGTTCAAACTTCTTTCGCAGCTTTGAGGCCTCACTTTTACAAACGTTTCGTTGCCGCTTATATTCCTGTAAGTGTTCTTCGGAGCCAGTTAGTCTGTAACGTCTCCACAGACGATTCCTTTTTTCTGAAAGAGGCCTTTAAGTCCGGGTTTATCCATTTTGGGCGGTTTGTGATTGTCTTTCTTCTGGGAGGACAATTGGAATAAACAATCTCCTTCAGTAAGGAACTGAAAGTATTCCAGTTGTCGTTTGCTCGACCATGCAGTTCAGTTCATACAGCTACCGCGTTCCTCCTCATGAGAGAAGAGTCCCTTTTCCAAATGTTTCTCTCCCACCTCTCGGGTTGGACGGGTTTGGAAAACAGTGAGTACTCGAAGTAGAGTGTGATATGGTCGCTTGACTCTAATGGCGGTCGGTCCTATAGGTCTAACACACTTTCCTCCTCTCAGGTAAAAATAAGATCAAGGCAGTTCGACTGCTGTCCTTCCCTGGCCCGTGTTCCAAAGGTAACATTCTGGCAGAGAAGTTTGTCCGTTGCCCATTGTAGTAGTTTGTGATTAAAGCTCTCTTGCGGCCCTTATGTAGTCCACGTTAACCAATCAATGCCAGGAGCGTTGAACTCCCCAACGATAAGGGCATATTTTTTCCCGCTGACTTTATTAAGTTCAGTTTCGAACACGAGATCTTGGTCAGAAGTATGGTTAGGTAAACGGTACACCACCGAAAGCGCCAGTGCTCGGACATTTTTAGCAGACATGGTAACGCTTAGCAGTTCCACATCCCGTACCAGTCTATGTACATCATCCATAGCGCTCACCTTGCAAGTGACATAAAGCATGACTCTTCCTCGGCTTAGTCTGTCTCTCCTGATTTGCTGATATCTTCTAAGTGATATTTCTGAATCTGCGATATCTTCCGTAAGCCACGTTTCTGTGAATGCCATAATGTCTGGCTTAATTTCATCAACTAAGTCTCTTTGTTTGTCTAGTTTGTTGAAGAGGATTTGCACATTTAAGGATATAACCTTCAATGGCTGATTCGTTGAAGAGGCCCGGCCTTCACTGTGACGGGTTCTGACCACAGGAAAGACCCCTTTGTTTGGACTATTTGTCCATTTTTGATCTTCAGCCCCTTCTCTTCTCTGCCAATTCTCTCCTTCAGTTCTGACCTCTGTTCTCTCATTTTCAGTCTTACCCTCGGTTGGTAGTCTGGTTGAAAAAACACTTCTTTGTGCGCGTTGCGTAAGGTCGTTCTACTTTCTAACATAAACGCTGATTGGGCTTCATTTTCTAAAACTGCAGGTGAAGGTATATGATCCGGACCGGGCGATTTGGCAGGTTTCCACTGGAATAATTCAGGCCTAAATATGCCCAATGAAAAGCAAAGTTCCTCTATTTGGAAGGAGGAATAGGAGACTGGTCGGCGAACGGGTGAAGGAACAAAAAAGAATCAGATTCCTAATCGGAGATCGGACTGAGAGAAGTTAGAAAAGGGGGATACTTTAACTTTGTCGTCGGTTTCCAGTCTTCCGTTTGCGGATCAAAGGACAGAGCCGAAGCCTGTGCCCTCTTAGAACCCATGTATAACCATGTAGAATTTTTGCGTATTTCAACGTATTTTGCAGTATGTTCAGTTTGAACCTCCTTCGCATCTTGAAAACCACACTTGCACAAATGCTTCATTGTTGCTTATATTCCGTGAGTGCTCTTCGAAGCCGGTTAGCTTGTAACATCTCCAAAAGTGATTTTTCCTTGGCAGACGCCTACGAGTTCGAGTTTATCCATTTGGATGTTTAGTGATCGTTTACCTCCGGAGACGATAGATGAGCTAAACAATTCCTTTCAGTAAGGAACTTAAAACCCTTCGATGGTAATTTGATCCACCATACAGTTCTGGTTCCTTTGATACCTCTAATACTTCTTCCTTCATGGGTGAATAGTCCCCCTTTCGGACGTTTCCTTCTGATCTATCAGGCAAAATTGGTTTACAAAACAGTGAGCACTCGCAGCACAGCGCAATGTAGTCCTTTGGTCCTAATAGCGGTCTATTCTGCAGATCTAGCACATTTTCCTCCTCTTTGGTAAAAGTTACATCAAGGCAGTTCGACTGTCGTCCCTTCCTAGCCCGCGTTCCAAAGGTTATGCACTGGCATAAAAGTTTATCCATACATTAAAGTTGTCGGCAGTCGCTACGCAGTTAGTGGTTGCCAATCAATATTCGGAGCGTCAAAATCGCCAACAGTAAAGAATGGAATAGATTATTATAGCGCTCCTTGGGCACTGTCAGTCCCTTGAACACAGGAAAAAAACCTAAAACAAACTCATCCATTTCGACTGCACTTTAACGTCACTTGTTTTGGGCGTCCGTCCAGCCAAAAGAGCGCGAATTGAGAGTTTGTTTTAGGTTAAAGAAACCTGAGTTCCAACATAAAATAATCACAAGAGTTTTAAAAAATAACGATATGTGCAACATAAAAATTAAAGTGTGCAGTTTAGTAGTTTTCGGAGGGATGAATAATATGTCATTAATGGAGATTGAAGAACTTTGGTATCAGCCTAACCTTGAAATTATTTTCGATTTGAATGCGTTTGGGTGTCTGCTATTTGCCGGTTGTCAGTTTATCTGGCCAGCTGCTAAGGGGCGGTCGCACAGTTCGTTCGTGTTTTTCAGGAGGCTTGCCATAGTTTTCTGGACTAAGAGTTGGAAAAGATGAATATATCTCAGGAGTAAGAAACGTTCAACGGTAAGTCACCTCTCGTCCCACATACTTTGGATAGTTCGGTTATGACAATCAGATCTTGGTCAAACGTTTGGTTAAACGAACGCCACGCCACCGGAAGCATAGTGGTCAGACATAATTAGCGGATATAGTGACGATTAACGGTTCCACATACAGTACTGGACAATGAACCTCAGCCATAGCGATCCGCTTGAAGTAGCACAAATTATAACTCCTACTCCTCATCGGTTTATTTTCTCCCTTCGCAATTGCTGTTATCTTCCAAATGATATTTATGAATCGGTAATATCATAAGAATAATGATACTAATAATTGCATTTAATGCCAGTTTACAAGCATTTTAAAAGGGATACTAAGCATGGATCGGGTTAACAGTGAAACGAAACTCCTGAGGAGAGATTACTTCCCCTGACATAATGAGCTGAGCGCTCCAATTAGGAGAAAATACAGTCTATCGACGAAAATAGTTTGACGAGAATTGGTGGATTTTTGCCCCTTGATAAAAGTCTTTTAGCTTCAGTGACCCTAAAGCTGAAGCCGCATGAGAAAGGAAAGTGGAAAGCGACACCAATTGGCTGTCTACTCTTAAGAGCGTTTTTAAAATAAAGTTAAAACTTCGTTGTTCCTGTCTTCGGTCTCACTAGCAATCATTTCAGTGAGAGGCATGAGCATCTCACTCTGCTAAGACGTAAGTGTTGGCAAATTTCCATCAAGAAGGGCACCAAGAATAGAAAAAAATTGATCCGTAACGAGAAATAAAATTGTTAAAATTATCGAGCGCCCCTAGGCCTATTTTCTTCATATGTACAATGGGTTTTGATTAGAGTTTAGTATCCTTCACATTCCGACGAAGGGCTGCCTGAGGTTTCATGTCGAAAATGCAAGACAAGACTTTAGTCAAAAAGTTCATAATGATGATGGCTCCCGAAAATTCAAGGAGATATGAACGGGGCTATGGATGATGAAACAGATTCTGAAAGCTATCAATATTGATGGGCCAGACAGCACAATTGATACTAAACAAATTTAACTCAAGGACGGAATGCAAAATTGAAAAACAAAACGGGTAAAGGACAATTATGTAGGTGGCAAAACAAAACCGTGAGTAAAGATGTATTGGATAATGAGGCTATGTGGGACAAAAAAGAGAACAGTATATCTCTCTTACTAGTCAGTAAACCGAAGGTAAAAGCGGTTAGTAGAGACGGATTATCGGTTAAAATATAATGCTTTCCAAAACTTTACGAGGAAAACCGTTTATATAAGCGGATAAATCTTATGTAGATTGAAGCTGTGTTGGATGAAAAACTAGAACAAGACATTTCCGCTTTATGAAAAATCGACAAAACATGACGGGAAGCTAAAATGACTTATGACAAAAAATAGAAAATCTTGTCAGATGTAAACTGGAAATCTATGCAAGAGATTAAGAAATCGAATTTAAAAACATAACTTTCCGTAAGTTTTTCAAAATCGTGCTGCGCGATCTTAATGTGAATGGGTGACCAATGTCAGAAGAGGTGAATGTGACCAGTGGTGTGCCGCAAGGCTCAGTTCTGGGACCATTGCTCTTCATCCTTTACGTTAACGACAGCCCTCAGGAATAGATAGATAGATAGATAATTTTTATTAAAGACCCGTCGGGGTCCCATCAAAGCAAGTTAAAATAAATTTGCATACGAGTTTTAGACGAGGTAGGCTGAATCTTTACAAAATGCAATTCATAGTTTCTGAATTAGAAGTCCATTGAGAAACATGAAGATTGAAGGGTGAAAAAAACTCCTAAGAAAAAGTTAAAAATGATTGGATTAATTTTACAGGAGAAAAAACCCCTCTTTAAAAATAATAACAGAAAAAAAGCGAGCAGGACTGGCCTGTAGATGGCGGTATATAACGGAAGGTTTTCGGTCATCGTCAGGGTATCAATAAATGTCCGCCTTGTTGGGTACGAATGTGGGTCAGACAGGACTGGCTTGCAAATGGCATTGTATACGGGATTCACAATTGAGATCGTCTGGGCCGGATTGGTACGCCGCGTCAAAGAGGCCAGACGAGAGGAACCGACATGCGATCGGCCACAGCAGGCTTCGAGCTCAGCCGAGCAGTGAGGAAGGGAGGTACGACCGAACTACTAGTAGACAGTGAATACGGAGGGTTCCGCCGTGAGCGTCGACAGACCGCATGAGGTCGGAATGCGGGAGATGACATCAAAAACCGCGAAAATTGTCGCAATGGGGGGGGGAAGGATAGCGATGGATTTAGAAACCAATTAAAAACAGGGGTTTCTAATGATATAATTAAGAGTTACCACTTGATCTACCACTAAATCCCAGGAGGACCCTTCTCGAAGTCAAGAATCTGAGTGTTCGGGAATGAGACCGTTAACAGTGCCTTTATGCTTTCCGGTGTAAGATGGTTGCGTAATTTCGACTTGAATACCAGTAACTTAGGCGATGACCTAATTTCTGGTGGAAGATTATTCCAAAGGAAGGCATATTTGGAAGCAAAGAAGAGGGAGCGCTTAGATGTAGTACAAAGAGGCGGCGGAATCACCATGCAGGAGTTGTGCGTGGCATAAGACCGATCTCTCGGAGTGAGAGTGGCAATGAACGGAAGACTGGAGCTAGAGTTGATGCGAAAAAGGAAGCAGAGGCCAGCTTCGAGTCTTCTAACCCACAAAAACTTAATGTTCGCCAGCTGACATCTCTGAGTATAAGAAATACTGGAAGAAGCTTCAGAGAACAGTTTCCGGGTGAAAACCCTCTGAACATTTTCGATTTTATTACGGTCGCAGGTGTTCATTAAACCGAAGAAATGACCGCAGTATTTCGTAACGAATTTTCATTGTTTGTGTACAGTTATTCCTTACTAGCTGACATGTAATCAATAGGGCTCTCAAAGACTTTGCCTATTATCCTTACCAAATAAACTGAATGTAAGTGGAAATAGAGAAGAAAACCAAAAGTTGAATAGAAGTATTCCTTCAGTATATTACTCCTCTGGTCGAGAGGTCGGGCTACGCAATTCTTCTGTTAGGGCGTCCAGCTTGTACTCCGTCACTACTGCTTCAGAGAGACCGGAATGTCGCTCAAGGAGATGTTAACAAGAATTGAAAACAAACCTAATTATAAATGCTTGCACTTTATAGAGACAAGCGTGTGAGGCAGGACTTATTGATACCGACAAATTACGCGACGTCTTTGCATCGATTTTATACACGAATACAAACTGTTGTATTCTTCTCACACGTTATTTATGTCATGAAACGGCAGGACGCAGCTGATGAGCAGTCATGCAAGTTGTGGGTACTGATAAATCCTACCTTACACACTTGCTTCAAGTACCATTTCATCAATTAATAAAAACAATTCTCGTTCGAACAGCGGAAATGCCGAAATAAACAAACATTCTTGTCACATAAGTGGACCCAGACCATAGAAGCACACAGCTACTTTTCATGCAACTAAACAAGTAAAACGTTATGAACACAGAAATATCTAGGAAATTATTGTTTGCAGATATTTTATTGACTATTCTCCGATTATTCGTGTTTTGTCTAGTTTGACGTAAAGTCAAGTGTGTAACGTCTGTTCAGGGCAGTTCCTTGTAAGAAATAGGCATGAGTCTTTTAATATCCTATCGGTGACTTAATATTGTGTGCAGTTTAAGCAGAAACCATGTAGACCGATGCAGCTCAAATGGTACCATACAAGTAGGAAAATTTGAACGTACGTCTCAGAAGTAGTGTTTTATCTCTCATTGCTGTGGCCCATACAGTTATGCAAGTATGTCATCGTTCCTTTTAAAGCTTTAAATTAACGGTTTGACCCTTCTGACAGAGAGAAAGAGCTTCAGAATATCCAGCCTTGCTTGCTAAATGCGCAATTACAGTGAGCGAATTCGGAGTTTGGTCGTGGTAGCAGATTTTTAAATGTTCTCATAGGTCAAGCTGAAATCTAATCGCTTCACAATGCGGAATGCTTATAAGAGGTCTTCACGCAGTTACCTATACTTCAAAGAAAAGAGGTTTAGATTTCAGAGGCGGGTTGGATGGGGAAAGAAACTCCGACACCTAACCATTTTCGTGCTTCTCCTCCCAACTCTTTCATGACCATTTTGATCCCCAGTCGCCCATGGTCTCCAAGCTTGCATGCTGTATTCCAAATGCGGCCTTTCAGATGTTCTGATGATCTTGCGGGAGTCTTCTTCATCAAGATCCACAAATGCTCGCTTGAAGGCGTGCAACACGGACATTAAACTTATGTCACTCTAGAGCCGTAGGCAGATGAATCCAAGGAGGCCCTTGTCAGCACGCCGATATCCTATTCGACTTTCACATCACGTAGAGCTGCGCGGTCGAGAAAGTACTTTCTTTTAAGTCAGTTTATTAAGGGAATGAGGGAAATGAAATTCAAAAGTTATCGGTAAGTTTGAGCCAGTCGCAAACTGCCGCGTTAAAACAGTCGTGATTATTTGTACAGTAGTTTCTCAACAAATTAGCATCTAGTCTACACTTAAAGGATTCGACAGTTTCGGAAAGAACCACCGCATCAGGGAGTCCGTTTCATGTCCCAATGACCCTGTGAGAGAAGGCGTTCCGTCGGACGTCCGAATGAGCCAGCTTCCTTTGCAGTTTGAAGGGGTGACCACGCAGACGGTCAGTCCCGGCCAATTCGAAGAATTTATAGTGGACAGCCATAATGGCTACGTCGCGCCTTTTGCTAGCTCCTGCCTGCTATGGCACGTACGTCTGCCCGGCTTCGATTCGTCTCGTTGCAATTCACTGTCTGCACCACGCATTCGGTCGATTCTCTGCCTGCACCACGCAAGACTTGTCACTACCTTCGCGTGGACTCGGAGCCAATCAAGGCGGGAACAGTCCAGAACAATAGAGTAAGCAATCTGCAGCGACAGTTTTGCAGCGGCGACCTTCGGCGACACAGGGCTCGTTGCTCTCGCGGACGCTGCCTCCGCGGCGTCGCACGCATCCTCGTCCAGTTGCCAAATTTCCCCTTCACTATTCTGTACAGAATAAAGTGTCCTAAGCAAATGGCCTCCTGCTTCTAACAACTTGAGATATGGCCCGAAGTTGTGGCGTACTGAGAGTACACCATCACAGAGGCTACAAATTCATCAAAGTCTAGGGCTCACTCACGGCCTCTGCCAATCCTGAAGGTTTGAATGAGATCGCCGCGCAGTTGCCTGTAACTAAGAGGAAACAGATTTAGTTCGGTCAGCCTGGTTTCGTAAGGCAGATGATGAAGATTCTTGACCATCTTCGTAGCCATCGCCTGTACTCTTTCCAGTCGTTAATAATCTTTCTTCAACCACGGTCGCCAGGCCTGGACTGGATACTCTAAATGAGACCGGACGAATGGCCCATAAGTTTTCCCAAACAGCTCTTTTTCGATCTGCACAAATCCCCGCCTCAGCGCAAATAACACCCTTATCGCACTTTTGGCTGCCCTTTGACACTGTGATGATGGTTTCAGCGAGGAGGTCATTAGGACGCCGCGGTCTTTCTGTTCCTTAACCTTTGAAAGGGGCTGACCGCCAAGGACGAATTGAAAGGAATCGTTTTACTTACTGTTCTTTTTTATGCGGAGTCTCGGAGCCAAACATTTGTCCACAATAAAATTAAGAAGTCAACGAGCTGACCAACTGTTCAGGCCGTTGAGACTGTCTTGGAGCGCGTAACTGACTGCATCAGATCTGATGGCTCTCCACAGCTCAACATCGTCAGCAAACATGATGGCGCTGCATCCCAGGCCGTTGACGCAGTCGTTAATGTAAACCAGGAATGGTAACGACCCTAAGACGGAGCCCTGGGGCACACCACTTAGAGCGGGGGTAGGAGTTGACCTTGAGGCCTCAATGCACACGGTTTCTGATCTCCCGGTAAGAGAATCTGTTATCCATGTTAGCAGCCTTCCACTTGTCCAAATTTCGGAAAGTTTGTAGATTATGCGTTTGTGTGGGACGCTGTCGAACGCCTTCTTGAAATCTGTGTAGATGACATCGACCCTACCAGCCTCGTCCAGTGCACGAGTCCACTGCTCCGTCGAGAGCAATAAACTGAAAAGGCACGAGCGGTTCTGTCTGAAACCATGCTGCAGGTCTGAAAGTAAGTGGCCCTGCTTCAGGAACTTCGTTGTTGCTTTCTAAACTATGGTTTCCATTATTTTACAGCAGATGCAGGTTAGACTAACAGGTCGGTAATTGTTAGCATTAGTGCGAGCTCCGCCCTTGTATATCGGAAAGATATTTTCTGTCTTCCATTCCGACGGCAGCCTCCCTAATTCAAATGACGCGTGGAATGTGTGTGTGAGTGATGTGGAGAGTTCATTCGCCAATCCTTTAAAGAATTTGGCCGGTATATTGTCCGGACCCGAGGACTTTGCTTCCTTGAGATTTTGCAGTTCCCTTTCCACGACAGCTGCCGGGAAGTGTATACAGTCAAGTAGGGGACCAGCGGTAGCAACAGCATTGCTGGCATTGCGACTGCGAAACTCTGTTTCTCTAGTAAAAACCGAGGCAAAATACTGTCCTAAGTGTTAGGCTTTCCCGCTGTTCTCAATGATTTATACACCATTATCATCCATCAGCACTGCGACCGGATCCTTGTTTTTTAGTCTACTGTTAACAGAGTGAAATAAAATCTTGGGCTTCTGTTCAGCCTTTCAGTTTATTTGGTAAGGATAATATGCAAAGTCTTTGAAAGCCCTATTGATTACATGTCAGCTCGTTAGAAATAACTGTACACGAAAAATGAAAATATTCGTTACTAAAACAGTACTTGATTCATTTGAGTAGCATTGTCTCATGGAAAATATTTGTGGGGACCAGGGGTCTTAGTTCAGATTCCGACTGTCGAGGGAAAACAGGGGACACAAAGAATCATCCAAACGTTTCTTGAAGAGTTGCAGAGACGTAGTATCCACGACTGACTGAGGGAGATCGTTCCATTTCTCCACTACCCTCTGCGTGAAAAATTCAGAACGAAGATTCAGCTTGGACATTGTTGTCCGTCACTTCATCGAGTGACCACGAAGATTGGGTGAAAGGTGCCACTGAAACATGTCCTCAAAGTTACGTCCATGCCCAAGGCCATGTATTATCTTGTAGGTGAGGATAAGATCATCTCTTTGCTGCCTGTAACACAGAGGAAATAAATTAAGGCAAATCAGTCTGTCTGTGTGGGGTTGGCTTTTTAGACCGTTTATCAGCTTTGTTGCACGCCGTTATACTCGTTCGAGGCATGCTTGGTCCTTCACTAGCCACGGCCGCCATGCTTGTATGCCATATTCTACTTGGAGCCGAACAAAGGTGCCGTAGACTCTCCCAAAAAGGTCTTGGTCAAAGTTTACGAAAGCCCTTTTTATTGCGTGCAGCACTCCCATGGCGTTTTTTGCAGCCTTGTGGCACTGCAGTGTTGGTTTCAGGTTGTTCTGTATCTAAACCCCGAGATCCTTCTGTGAAGATTCTGCGAAGAGCCTTATATCTTTCAGGTGATATGTCCTCAAGCCCTCATTTGTATGAGAGTTGGTTGGACGCAGATGAAGGACGGCACACTTCTCCACATGGAAATCCAGAAGCCATTTCTTCGACCACGCTTGCAGTCGGTGCAAATTATCTTGAAGTGATCTCTGATCATTCGGAACCTTAATGACTTGCCAGAGCTTAACATCGTCTGCAAACATAATTTTGCCTCAGTCGAGTTCCTGAGGGCTGTCGTTAACGTAAAGGATGAAGAGCAATGGTCCCAGAACTGAGCCTTGCGGCACACCACTGGTCACGTTCACCCATTCTGACATATCATCCCCGATACAGACACGTTGTTTCCGACCAACCAGAAACGCCCTAATCCAGTTGACAAGATCTCCCCTGATGCCGATGGCGCTCAATTTCTGAAGAAGGCGTTGGTGCGGAACAGTATCGAAAGCTTTGTGGAAATCGATGTACACGACATCGACCGCAAAACCCTCTTCTAGAGTCCTGGTCCAGATCTCCAGACGAGCTAGCAGATTTGAGAGGCAGGAACGTCCTCTCCGGTAGTCATGTTGAAAATCCTGCAAGATGTTATTTTCCTCACAAATTTGCTGTATAGTGCTCTTTACTATAGCTTCCATCGTTTTGCAAAGGAGGCAAGTTAAGCTTATAGGCCTTAAGCTGCTTGCTGTCATTCTGCTACCTCCCTTATGCAATGGAACGAGGTTAGCTGTCTTCCACTGTGAGGGCAGCCCTCCTGTTCTCATTGACAGCTCAAAGAGAGTCGAAAGAGGCTTTGACAGCTCCGTTGATAGCTCCTTAAGTATCAGCCCGGGAATTCCGTCGGGTCCAGGAGACTTATCAGGTTTTATTTGACTGAGGACGCGTCTGACGTCTTCGACGGAAAAGGCGACGGTTTCAATGACGGCAGTATCTTGGCGCATTTGAAGCTCCCGGCTGTCTCGGTCCATTTCAAACTGCTGATTGTCTTATGGGGACTCCTCCGTAAAAACCGATTGAAAAAACTGAGACAGTAATCGCACTTTCTGTGGCCCTTCAACTACTAAGTTTCCGAGGCTATCCTTTAGACACGCAATTTCGTCCCTATGTTCCCTCCTACTGCGGATGTACCCGTAAAGTTTCTTGGGACATATAATGGATTCTGCTATCAGTTGGCGCTCAAAAGAAGTTCTAGCAGTCCGTATTTTCTTGCGGCGTTTATTGCGCTGATCCTTATATTCGGCGAATGACCTTGGATCTCGAAGTTGCAAATACTTTTTCCAGAGTCTCTGTTTCTTCCTCATGGTCTTTTTTGTCGTCGGATTGACCCACGGCGGTCGCGAACATAGTCTTGTCGTTTTTATTGGACAGTGGGAATCAATTAGACGCTTTATAATCCCGCGAAAGTACTGCCAGAATTCGTCTGAATCTTCTGTGTTGACCAACCAGGTTTCCTCCAAGAGAGTGCGTCTCATTGCGTTAAAGTCACCCTTCCAAATATTTCTGCGCCTCTTGATTTTTGGTTGTTGGTTAAATAGGAAAGAGCACACGCAGATAAAAGCAATAGGATCGCTTAAACCGAGTGGAGGTTGTGGATTCACTTCCTTTATGAGTCTTTCTTCTTTACTGAAAACGAGATCTAAACTGTTAGATCGTTGTCCTTCTCTCATTCTTGTTCCGAATTTAATGTGCTGAATGAGGTATTCATTCAGGGAGAGTTGAAGTAGCTTGTGGTCAAATGACGTGGACGGGGCTTTTTTTAGGGAATGTTCCAGTCTATTCCTGAAGCGTTGAAGTCACCCAGAAGTAGTAAGTTCTCCTGCTTACATAACAACTCCAGTGCACTAAGTAATTCCATATCGGCGAATTCATTCGAGCTGGGAGGCCGATAGACAACACACAGGTTCAGTGTCGGTAATTGTTTGATACGTATCTTGCATGAAATTATTTCAAAATTTCGGGGCGCACCATCGGATATTTCTCGTTGACAGCACGCAATTTCATTTGACACATAAATAGCTGTGCCTGCACCTCTACAGTGAAATCTGTCACAATGGAACAGTTGGTAGCCTTCAATTCTGACTTCGCTTCTACTAATTTCCTCAGTCAACCATGTCTCTGTTAGGACAATTATGTGTGGCTTTTGTTCAGAGACTAGTAATCTGAGTTCATCTAGCTTGTTGAGAAGACTCTGACAGTTAGTGTAGTAGATTTCTAGACAGCGGCCACTGGTTCGAGCAGCCTCAGGAGTTGGCACATTTGCATCGGTTAGACCGTCAGAATGACGGCCTTCGGCCAGAGGAATGTCCTTCTGACCTGAATTATTTGTCCGTTCTTGATTTGTAGGTGTGTTTCGCCGCTGCTTCTCCGCTTTTCCAGCTCCGTCATCAGCTCTCTCATTTTCATTCGCTCTTTTGGCTCGTAATCCTGCTGAAAAAAAATTTCAGGATGCTGACCCCGTAGAGATGATTTTCTCTGTAACAGGAACTGGGCCTGTGCTTCAGTCTCCAAAATGACTTTTAGGGGTCGAGGCGGGGAATTGGAACCGGATGCTGACGGACTCTTCCCTATTCGGAATGCTTTGAGAACACTTAGTGACTCATCGTCTCTTAACAAAGCTTTCGCATACACTTGAAGAAGGTCTAAGTCATGCATAAATCTCTCCTTTGGAATTGTTGCCGTTGATTCGGGTACTTCTTTTATAACTACATTTTGCATGCGACTGAACCTAGTGCTCGTTGTTGTCACACATCTTTTGAGTGACTGGGCGTTCTTCTCCAGCTTACTGGTTTCGCTGGTTTCGGATGAACTAGCTATTGGGCTAGCGAAACTGAGGTCCGTGTACGATTCATTTATCTTCCTGTTGATAACCCTTCCTTCTATGTTTCTGATGTGTTCGTCGAAAAATTTTACCTCAGTTTCTTTCGAAACCTCCTCCTGAATATTCGGTCCACAAGGTGTTCTGATATCTTTATTTTTCAACATATTTGGGAACCTCTGGCGGTCCTTCGTAGGCCTCCTGGTCGTTCTCCTTCGCTGGTCTGCGTGTACGTAGGCGGCCTTCGTTTTTTTTGGACCGTACAGAGGTGCCCGTTGTTTTTCTGGGATGTTTCTTTGTTCTCTGAGTTCGCTTTGGCTGGTCTATTTCTCGCCTAAGAGACTGGCATTCAACTGTGTCTAGTTCCCTGGACGAACCTTCGTCAGTTTCAGCGTTTGATATGGCTAAAGAAGCCGTGGTTGCATATGTTTTTTTCGGATTCTGGATTGCCGAATTCGTCGACTTCTTCTCTTCACGTAAGTGGGGAAAAAGCTTCCTTAACTTTTCTACCTCCATTTTTAGATCTTTTAACTCCCCCTCCATTTTCGAAAACTTATGAATGAGTCCAAAACATGTGGTACAGATTTCATCGTCGTATGTGACATCCCCCAAAGTCACTGTAATTTTTGCTCGTTTTACGGGCATTGGTCTGACAGCAGAACGTCCAACACTGCAGTCATTAATATCATGCGTAATACAATATGTATCATTAGTTTTGACGACCCTGGCGCGAGTCAGTGGCTTAGTGGTAATGGCGGTTTCCTGTCCGAACGATGGACCGGGTTTGAATCCCGCCTGGGGTAGGCATTTTACACCGTGTTTTGAGGGCATTTCTCTGAATAACATTACCGAGTTTACAAGTTTCAAACGGTTTTCTTAAAGGTATGAGACGAATTTTCAACCAGATCAAAGATATGAGGTAAACGACTCAGCCTTTCGTAGGTTTTGGGGATTGCTCAGTGCAGTTGCAGAGGGGAGACTGGACGAAGATAGGCTATTCCTCACAAGTCCTGGTGTAGGTTTCCAAGGATAGATCGGACGCAAAGCCGAATCGGATTCTTAATACCCACGAGCCTTGAGGACGTCCAGCATATAGAAATCCCGATAAAAGTGAAGTCCCCCGAGGTCGAAAATTTCAAACCAAATTCGAATAATTTTGGATTCATACTCCTTCCGTGCCTGACGGGTACATTTTTGACTGCATTTCGTTGACGGCGAAATTCTTCGAAATGCGCTGGTGACGCAGTTTCCCTGAATATTCCTCATCGTTTGCTTTTCTTCCGTAGCTGCCTATTTAGGTCCTTAGTTAACCAAGCAGGTCGACTAGTTGTTTTTTGCAATTTATGTGGACAACAACGCCGAATCAGATCGAGTGAAATCGTCTTAAAAGTTATCCAATCGCCCTCCGGATCCCCCTGAGCAACTGGTCCCAATTCACCGACAGCAATTCGTTCTTCATCGTGTTAAAATCTGCCTTCCATATATTAAGTTGGCCCTCCGTTCTCTTCTGGCGTTGAGAGAAGAGCGACGAATCCCATATTAGCGTGGTATGGTCACTTTTCCCGAGGGGTGCATTGGAATACAGTTCGTCGATATTAGAGTAGTCGTTAGTGAAAACTAGGTCTAGGCAATTCGCCCTCTGGTTCTCTCGAAATCTTGTTGGTACCTCCACGTGCTGCGCCAGAGGGAGATCGAGTGTGAGGTCCAGTAGCTTATTGCTGAAAGAGTCTGGCCCACCGTTAACGGCCATAGTTTCCCACTTTGTTGCAGTTTCGTTGAAATCCCCAGCAAAAAGAACCTCTTCATGGCTAGCTACGTCCTTGACTAAACCAAGGAGCGACTCGTCAACTGCACTCAGGAGGTTTGGTGGTCTGTAAATCGCCAGGAATTCTAGATTTTGTGCATTACTCTTCTTTATCCTTATCTAGACGAATTCATATTCAAGGGAGAGGGTGTGGGCTCGTTCAACTGCCCAAATTCCTGTCCCTACATATAAGACTAACCCACCGCCCTGTCTATTTTGACGGTCTCTACGAAAGAGCCGGTAACCAGATTTCGGCGTTAAGCCAAGTTTCCTTTATGGCGATAACGTCGGGGAATGGTTCTCAGACTACTGCTTTAAGTTAGTCGATCTTCGAAACGAGACTTTGAGCATTGGTATACAAAAATCTCAATTTGGCACGAGAAACTCTGGCATACAGGCGTTTATACATTTGCTGGGATTTAATGCAAAAGCCGGTCGGAGATGGTCGGGATTAACTGCTTTCCATCACTCCTAAGCTGTTAGGGTTATGGGCTTTCTCCGGAGGAATGGCCTCTGGACGCGTATAATTTTTCCGTCCACTCTTCTGAGATTTGTCTCGCCCAGACTCGACCGCCTGAGGACTTCCAATTTGAGCCCCCTCCATTTTTCTCTCTCCCCGGATGAAAAGTCCCGGTGAAAAAACTGATGGATGGGCATGTGGAAGCGCAGATTTCCTGTTCAACAGTAGCTGCGCTTGTTCGTCATTCTCAAAGACAATTTTTTACGGTCTCGGTCGATCAGGTTCATGTTTTAAGTCTTTTATTTGACCCATCCTGAAAGTCTTTAATACGGTTACTTTCTCCTCTCCTATTAAGATCGATTTGAGATATTCCTGGAATATGTCTATGTCATGCTGTATTCTGTCCTTTGTAGGGTCGGAAGCAGATTCAGGCATGCCCTTTATAACAGTGCATTTACTGCGATCAACTAGACGGCCTTGTGATTTAATCATACCTGCAGAGTCTTCATCGCGTACATCCTGGCTACGGCCTTCCACTGATTTAGGAAGGTTTGATTCAGCAGGCCTAACGCATGACTACCTGTTTACTACGATCTTTTGATCATTTGTCGTTTTCAGCGGCACGATTTCCGTCTGCGGTGTAGCCAACTCTTGTTCCCTTGTCTGAATCTCTTTGCCTTCTCGAGATACCCCGAGATTTCGTTTCGTTCGCTGAGATCGCGTCTGACCACGCATTTCTCGCACATTACACTGGTCGTCATTCCTGTCGAGCTCTAGCGACCTACTATTTTCTTTCTCCTTTGTCGACACAGCCGAGGAAGCCGTGTTTGCGTATGTTCGCTCACTTTCGTTCTCTTTGGGTGAATAGCGAGAGAGATTTCTCACCTTCTCCATCTCCACTTTAAGGATCTTTATCTCCTACTCCATTTCCGCAAATTGTTGGAGGAGTCCGAAGCATGTCGTACAGGCTTCGTCTTCGTATTTGATATCCATACAGCTTACTAAACTCCTGGCTCGTTTAGCGGGAGATGACTTGATAGCGATATAAACAGAGTTGCAGTCGTTTGTACTACGAATAAGGTTTACCCCTTTAATTATTTCTATCCGTCCACTGTGCGCCGGTAGTCTAGTGGTGATCTCGTTGGTCACTCCGCGACGTCGCCCGAGTTCAAATCCCATCTGAACGAGTTTTTGCACGGTCCTGAAGGTGTTTTGTCGACTCCCATTACTAATTCAAAGGATTCGCAAGGTATCCTAGGTATGGGACGAGGTATTTAAAGGGGTAGGCGAGGCTTTTTAACCAGGCCAACAATATGAAGCAAATAGCAAACAACTCAGCCGCTCTTGCATCTGGAGAGTTCCACAGTGCTGTTGGCAGAGAACTGATACAAAGGAGAATGGGTGTCCCGAAGAAAGTCTGTCGGAGTTCCGTGTGGGTCGTTCGAGGAATTGCTTATACGCTTCAATTTCTTAATCCAAATGGGCCCCCAGAGCGTCAAGTAGGCAGAAATACAGGAAAAGGCAAATCCCTCGGAGGTCGAAAATTCCAAACCGAATTCGCAGATCTGGCAGATCTGGCTGGGTTGCTTCGACGGAATATGGTGCACTTTCGACGTTTGAACGCATAAGCCAAAAGTTTGACCATACAAATTATTAATTTCTTCGGCAAGGATAATAGGCAAAGTCTTTGAAAGCCCTATTGATTACATGTCAGCTCGTTAGAAATAACTGTACACGAAA
>CACRXP010000544.1:89777-128026 GCA_902702965.1 Spirometra erinaceieuropaei
ATTCTTCAGCCACATCTATCACTAACTGGTTCGATATTGTTCCTGATCATCGCCAAATCTCACGTGGAGGCCAGATCCTTCCATCAAAAGTACGTCAGCTGTACTACCCCTGCCAGCACCAGCCCAGCCCAGCCTAATAGTACTATTATGGGCCCCTTCGAACTCTTAAATCATCTACTTCAAATTTTATCTATTCCGTTAACGTATTGATGAACAAGTTAGAAAGTCGTAAAGTAGTATGTTGGGTCGCGTAATGGTCTCCTAATGCCTTCAACCTACGCCAGACTTCCCAATTAATTCGTGAAGACCAAGTGAGCATATACAGTGAAATTTTCTTACATATAATTTGTTAACACTTATTCTGATCTTTCAAGTCAATGAACGCTAAAGCCCAAGAGGACTTGACAGACGTTGTGCACTTGAAAATTTTAAGGTCGTCCGTTTGATTAACTGAAGAATTATCATGCTTTTTACAAGCCATTTACTATCTCCAACTTAGACTTCACATAGACAGTTGCTGAAATTTCCTAGCGTTTTTAGAAGATTTGATGCCTTTGCTCTCTATGTTTTGACTGCCGGCCACAGCGCGTCATTGGGGAGAAAACCTTCATTTCGTATGGCGGAAAATAGCGAAAGAAAACTTTCCCTTCAGTGTTTTTGCATAAGCAAAAGTCAAGCTGCACTAGGGACTGATGGTTGGCCAAGAAAAGGTTATTTACACTTTGGGTGCACGGCAGCACTTGAAGCATGAGGAAGTCAGCGTAGGAATCAGATTGTTAGTGTGCATCTCTTTTATGGCTAAAACGAGGGCGCACTATGCAGGGCAATGCCAATCCCAAAATTTTTCCTCTGTCCCGTTGACTTTCGGCGCCAACGTTTTGTTTATCCGTCTTTCTCGTTCCTGCAATGCATTCATTAATACTTTTTTAACAAACCCAAACATCCCAAGTCTTTTATCTGAGTTGACTTTATCGTTCACTTTAGCAATAGTTTTATTCTGGCTTTTTATTGCTAGTAAAAAGAGTAATTGTCTGTGAGAGTTTGAATTACTTAGTTTCCTAGTTTATCTTAAGATTTTGCAGCAAAAATCTAAGAAAACTGGCTTCCGTAAGACCTCTTCAGAATTGGCCGGCCTTTCCTGATTTTTGTGATGTTGTCCGGTCGCTCCACAGAATTACGGTATTTCTTGCCTTCGCTCGCTAACTCTCCAGACATGCATGGAACTATGGCCCGAACCAGATGGCAACGGCGTATCAGCGGCTCTTCCGTCAGGCGATTTGATTTCTCGTATTCATAGCAACTTTACAAACAGTCGAAAATGGGTTCGTCCGGATCGTTACTACAACCTTAACGAGAATACCTACACCTCAGGAGGCTTGGGTCTTGGAGGGTTCTTACGATCGAAATACAGGTCCGTCTCTGATCCCAAAGCAAAGAACCCTGACCAACTGGTAGAAGATTTCCGCTACACTACTCTCACCGTACGTCGGTACTTTTTTAAACACCACCTTTAAATCTTCGGGTTAATTGCCATCAAGATTTTTAGAAACCCATTTTTAGATTCCTCTGAACTTCCTTCCAGCACACTTTTCAGTAGTAATTTACCAGCGATTATCATACAATGAAAAAATGCGATGAACGTTTTTTCCGTAATCTTTATGATATTGATAGGTGCAGTAGCTTTAGACTAGTGAAAGTGTGCCCATCCACCAACGAACTAAAACTGGTTAGTAGTACTGCATAATTTAACTTTATCCAAAAGCTTCACGTCAGGATTTTTGACCGAGTGCTGTGTGCAATCCTCGGACAAGGTTCTGTTATGGTGTTTCGCAATACTTGGCGGAGTCGCTAACTCCGAAACCATGATTCGGGCAATAAAATTTTTAATCGTCTTGCCCAAGTGTGAATTCGCAACTTTTCAACTAGTATGCTACCTTGTGGTAGCGAGAGCCCTTTACTTCTTACCCGTCTTCTCCGCAAGGCCCGTGGTGCCAGACAAACTTCGCAGCACAACCAATTTTCGTCTGACTGAAGATGAATGCGATGTCTTACCGATAGCGTCTATTTACTCATGCGTCAATGTAAGTGCCGTCAATCACTACGTCTTAACTCGCTCCACGCGTGACCCCATCCTCTGTTTTAAACTCTACGGTAGTTAATTTGAATAAGATTTATTGTGGATGGTCGCGTGAATGTGATGTTCATCGACTTGTCCCGGGTACTTCACGAAAGCTGTACCAAATTATCCGTCAGGCAGTTGCTAAGCCCCGACATTGAGTGACTCTATTCGTGATGCGAACGGCAGCTTTATTGCTAACATCTCGATCAAGATCGATCGCTCGCATGAGCAATGTAAGCGCTCTTTTAACTTTTATGAGCAACCCATCACACCCTCGCTCTCCTCTTCAGCGGAGTTTTATCCCTCCGTATCCTGCGACCCCCTTTTGAGAGTGAATTCGCCGATATAATACGGAGGCCGCACAACAATAAGGCACCCAGAGGGGTCGGTATTTCTCCTGAGATCTACAAGTCTTCTGTAAACATTCTGACGCATTGGCTCTATAAGGTGATTGAACAAGCGTGAAGAGATGAGATAAGTCCTAATGCCTGGGGCTTTGGCATCCTTGTATCTGTCCTCAAGAAGGATGACGTGAGAACATGCGAGAGCTAACGTCTTATCGACGTTGCCGCGGAAATTTTCGCTGTCATCTTCCTCAGGTGACTCCAGGCTGTACGTGAGTCTACGACGAGGTCCAACCAGGCCGGATTCCGAGCTGAACATAGAAGTGTGAACCAGATATTTACACTGATACGCATTCAGGAATTCGGTCGTGGCAAGCGGCAACCGACGGCCGTCTGCTTTGTTGACTTTGCGCCGCGTTCGACTCCGCCCACCACGAGTCCCTGGGGCTGGTGATGGAAACAAATTGTTGAAAATTGTCGAGATTTACGAATAACCGCTGGCTACTAGCAAACCGGTACCAATTAATGGGCTCAATAGCTCCACTAACAAATAAGAACTCTAGTGGAAATGAAAACGTAAAGGAAATATTAAAAATAACATTGCGCTCTTCAGGTATATTATTTTTTTGACAAAAGCAGAAAATGCCGGTGTGCCGGCCAAAATAATCGCCAGGATCAAGGCCATCTGCCGCTCAACTACCTCGCTAGTTATAGCCCATGGGTTTCATTCTGTTGCACATTCTATTCAGCTATGCCATTGATTGAATGCATGAGGTGAGTAAACAAGTGTAGAGAGACGAGACCGCTCATGATGACCCAGATTCGGGCATCCTCGTGCCTGTCCTCAAGAAGGAAGATGAGACGAGATGCAAGAACTACCGCGACACAAGCTTCATCGACGTTGCTGCGAAGATCTTCGCTATTGTCCTTCTCTGGTGACTCAACGCTGGATGTGGATGTGGGGCACATTCGGCCTTGACGTTTGTCTGGTTTGTTGACGTCCCCGCTGTATTCGACACCTTCCATCGTGAGTCCTTGTGGCGGATAATGACACTAGACTGTGTATCGCTAAAATAATCGCCATGATCAAGGCCTATTACCGCCCCACCACTGCGCGAGGTCTGGTTCATAACAGCCTTCTTTCCGAGGAAAATGAATTGCTCACCGGATCGGGGGACTTTTCTGGCTGACGTTTTGAAAAGCTGGGACTGTTCTCCATTGTCAAGGCGTCAAGTGAAAAAATCGATCAGAATTTTTGAATAGACTGCCGGATTGCTGATCGATGTTTTTCTTCTTTTGCTGCCTTGGCTTACTGGCCGTCGCCTGTGAGTGTTGGTGGCCTCCTGTGTTACGTTTCGTCACCTCAATTGGGTTTAGTTGCGTTTGCGTTCCCCTTTTGGGTCAAGTGGTCAACAGGCCGTGTTTGCTCGGTGTTCTTAGGCTCAGTATGATTGTTATGTCTTCGTCACGGTGTATGTAATGACGTAGGACTTTATAGGCCGAAGGTCTAGATGTCTGTTGATGGAGTTGGCATCTGAGTACCAAGCCTCAAGTGTGAGACGCTCAGTCCTTGAGGTGCCCCTGCCTAAGACGGCTGCTCCTTGAAAATCAAGACTGTGACCAGTTTTCCCGATGTGAGCCGCAAGCTGTGAGTTTGAGTCTAGTCCCCGAATTGCCAGTTTGTGCTCATGTAGGCGGGTCTGCAATTTCCGTCCGGTTTCCCCAACGTAGTTGCAATCTCCATCCTTACAACGTATTTGATAGACAACTGCTGAGGTTTCAGTTGTTTGAAGCTCGGTCTGGATTTTGACAGGGTTGTATGCTGTCGCTCGTTCTGGATTCTCGAGAGGGCCTTATACAAAGGTGACGGTGTTAGATTTGCACTCGGCCGCCGGTTGACTGATCTTGACTATGCCGATGATATTGCCTTGCCTCAAGTTTTGGTGATCTACAGTCCATGGTGTCGCAGGTGAACGAGGTCGCTAACTCTGTCGGTTTATCCATAAACGTTGGAAAGACTAGTGTTTCCGAGCTGCGTCCCTGACCAGTGAAAGACACCTCTCGGGATTGATGGCTGTCAACTTTGTTTTAAATACCTCATGGCGAGGCTGCTGTCGAATGGGCAGATGCTGCCCACTGAGTTTCCTCAAGCCTTAGAAAATGCCTATGGATCAGACGCGATACCTTCATTACCACGAAAATTCGCGTGTACAGTGCATCTGTCCCGTTAGTCCTTCTCTAGGGTTGTGAATGCTGGGCTGTGCCCGTGGAGAACGAGCGAAAAGTGGAGGTATTTGGCCACCACTAGTTGAGGATTATTCTCCGAGCGAATTACACCGACTTCGTCTCAAATGAGACAGTCCGCACTCACTGTGACAACATCGCAAGGATAATCCAGGTCATCCAAGAAAAACGACTGAGGTAGTTTGGGCATGTTCTTCGTCGTCTCCTCAGGGGCTCAGTGTTACTGTCCTCGATCCGGCACCGCTACCGCATTGAAGGTGCCAAAGAGAAGGTCAACTCAAAATCTGGTTCGACTCAGTTTGTCAAAACATGGGGGTGGCTCTTGGACCTTCAGTATTCGGTCTCCGTCGTTGTCGAAGAGAATGGGTTGAGCTGCCCAGATCTGCTGCCGCGGATCTTCACGCGTGGAGAGGTACAGTCCGTGACGTCATTGAGACTGGGTAGATCAGGTGTGATCGCAGCCGTACCGAGTGCAAGTACAAGTAGGCATTTCAGGACGAGAAATCAAACAGGGGACTTCGGACAAAATCGTGAAGTTAGACTCAAATGCTCCGTGGCCTACTTCATCTGCTCGTTTTGGACCTGTCCACGGCAGACAATCCAGAGAATGTCACACAAGCCTCCCTCACTTTTGCTCGTGCCAAATGTCGCAAGCTGTGTTGACTTTTAAAACCAACAAATAGTTAATGCGACGTGTCTGAGAGTAGTAGCAACCATCTTTGAGTTGTGGTAACGGCACGTTGTCAGTCATTTTGGGTTGACTTTCTATGTTTTTTCAGTATTCCCTCTGGAGGTATCGATCTCTAGTGCTTCGTTCCCACACTCATCGCGACTCAAACCGTCTCTTAATCCCTTTACGACGGTAATTCACCTCCGACTCGTATTACGCGAATCGAAATCTGCGCACGTCACGCTAAATGGCGTAAGCCGACTTGTTTTGACGTTAGCCGGTGCGGCACACAGCTCGTGACATTTGCGTCACGACCGCACTGAAGGTCAGAACCGTCTGCCGGTTGAGGTGACTAACAACGCTCGGAAGTTGTTTTTAGGTCAAAAGTGAACAGTCGCAGCGGTCAATAGCAGTTGGACGTTGCAAGTTATTATATCTGAACGAACCATTATCTAACTTATTGGCATTTACGTACAGTCCTGACAACTGGCATATGCCGCCGACGTACAAAAAAGTTGACTTCCACATGAGGCGGAAGTGTACATCTTGACACTTCCACTAAGTACGCAGCTGTAATGCTAGTAAACCACATTAACTGTTACGTGATGCCCAACCGAAGTGACCTTCACCAGCTTGTGACAAATGCAAGACGTAATACATGGGTTCAGTTTAGCCCTCGCAGGACTTCGTTCAGCAAAATACGACGAGAGATTAACAAGCAGAGACTGCAAAGGCCAGGATGACCGTTTGTAACCACTTAATTGCCGTTATCCTAGTCGGTTTAGAACAGACCGATATCATGACCGACCTAAAAAGCGGCTTTCGCCCATGCGCCCTGAATGATGGGAAGAAATCCCCAGTTTCGCTTTTGTCCGGGACTCAGCGTTAGAGCTCTTGCAGGCTGTCGAGTTGCAACGGGCAAACAACATCGATGATCGCCATCCCCAGGGGACCTCGAATCCCTCCCTCCCCCCGTGATTGCAGCCGAAAAATGGCACGTAGTAAGACAGTTTACAATTAACGGTTGGTGCGGATTGAATTCTTTGGCCTGCCTGCCTTCCTGACCAAGGTATGACCGGTTTACGATGGTGAATGAGAGAGGTACAATAGAGAATGCGAGTAGATTGATAACGTGCTGTTTTGGGCTTACTCTGCCTTTATTCAGCCAATCATACACCTAACCTCCGGCCAGGATCAGAAGCGTAAACAGGCTAAAACCCGATTAGGAACCATTTGCGCCGTGTATGAGCAAAGGTTTTTGTTTCTGGTTGCAGCTGTTGGTCAGGGTTACGATTGGCTGAATGAAGGCAAAATAGGCCCGAAACCGTGCTGCATCAATCTACCCACATTCTCTGTCGTCCCTTCACCTCTGCTATTATAACTTGGTCGACTTCGGTCTGGTAGTTGGCTGTCTTCTTGTGATATTTGCCACCTATGCAGAGCGATAGAGAGTAACAGATGGCGAGGCACTGATGAACTTCGGTTCGATGAAGTGCTTATGACCCATCTGGTAGGCCTCAGTGGTGGACCGACTGCGTCAGGTGCGTCTGTGAGCATGTTTGTGTTTCTGGTCCCAGCTGCTGGTGGTCAGGGTTATGATTGGCTGAATGAAGGCACAATAAGCCCGAAACAGTGCTGTATCAATCTACCCGCATTCTCTGTCGTCCCTCCTCGCTGCTATTATGACTTGGCGGACTTCGGCCTGGTAATTGGTTGCCTGTTCGTGACCTTTGCCACACATACGGAGCTTGTTTGCTTTGTGAAGCCAATAGATCGGTGTGCGCCCATTCCTGATTGATAAATACCCGATCTGCAGCGACAGAGAATGACAGGTGGCAAGGCACTGATGAACTTCGGTTCGATGAATTGATTATGACCCATCTGGTAGACCCCAGTGGTGGACCAACTGCGCCAGGTGCGTCTGTGCGCGTGTTTGTGTTTCTGGTCCCAGCTGCTGGTGGTCAGGGTTATGATTGGCTGAATGAAGGCACAATAAGCCCGAAACAGTACTGCATCAATCTACCCGCATTCTCTGTCGTCCTTCCACCTCTGCTATTATGGCTTGGCGGACTTCGGCCTGGTAATTGGTTGCCTGTTTATGACCTTTGCCACCCATGCAGAGCATTTTGTTTCGAGAAATCGATAGATTGATGTGCGCTCTGCTTATGTGATAAATCATCAAAAAACACCATTCCAATGCTTCTAGTTCTTCCTACTTAGTCTCTCGATGGTGCCTTAACAACCAACGTACCGGCCATTCAACTTCGGCAGTTGGCTTCCCTGGCAGCCGCCCCAAACCGAGGAAGACATGTCCATTTAGTGGGCGGCGGGTGGAAGGGCTGTCTAGTGCGGCTACTGCGGTTACGTCATCGATCGCCACTTCACCAGAATGCATCTGGCACGCTAGTGAAGCCCACCGTGTCACACGACAGTACATCCACCGATCTGTCATGGCCACCCGTGCTCCCCATTTCATGTGCCAAGGGAGGGTCGCGGCGACTTCTCCCGTGTGCGGCTTCTATATCAACCGATTGTCCGATTGTACAGTTTGACTCCGTCGGGGAACGGATCGGCATTTGTAGAGCCACGCGCTATAAGCAGCAATTTTTAAACTAGGTCTTGCCTCTGTTATCTTCAACTTGGGTCATACTCATTATAATACGGTCAAGTCCTCCGCAAGGCAAATGACCCCTGAGAATACTAATTACCGAAAATGGACAAATTGCCTCACTCGGTGGCACCGACTCACCTCCCCTCTCCCGGAATTGCGCATTCACCGTTGTCTCTCTTGACTTGTTTCGGGCTCTTTTATTGGGGTGTTCGGAAAGTAATGGCTTAGAAATATCAGGCAACGAATGGTAGCGCTTTTTTGTCACATCAGGGACACCGACTCACCTCCTGTCTCCCGGACTTACGCATTATAATAGAATTTACGTTATTTTTGACTTCACTGTTGACTCTGGGATGTTTGGAAAGTAATGGCCTGAAAATATGAGGCAACGAACTGTAGTGTCCCTGATGACTGTTTTGAATGGCGACCTTCCGAATGAGACTACTGAATCGGACCGGGATTTGGTCACAAATGTTTACCGTGTCATGTCCACTATTCCACAAACATCTCAAGCGGACTGGACAAAGTGGGAATTTGGCTTTCACTTGAGCTTATACGGCCTTCCAACCGGGAATAACAGTCTGTCTATCTGTATTGCATTGTTGCATGCATGAAGCCAGAGTCAACTCCAAAACCACAACCCAATCCACAGAAATCCGTGCTGTGAAACATGAAAAACAGCATTCGGAATGAGTTACCGGAACGTGGATGACCCTCACAGCAGATGTCTATTGTAAACTACGGGACTGTGTATGAGACAAATTACGTCTAAGGTGTCGTACTATAAACAGGGGAAGGTTTACTTTCCAGCGTGACCATTCAAGATCACACGCCGCAAAGTAAGCTCGGGCGAAGATAAAATCAATAGGATAGGAAGTTCTTCCACATCCTCCATACTCACCTGACTTAGAACCTACGGACTTCCATCTGTCCCGATCACCAGCGCACATTATTGGAGGCAAGACATTCAGAAACGGGGAGGAATTTTAAGGTAATGTTCTAGACGTCTTGTTGGCGATGAGAAGGATTTCTTGGAACGTGGGATCAAAAAATATCTTCCCCCTGGACTGCCGTCGTTGAAAACCGTGGTGATTACATTCTTGCCTACAAGTTATGCAGCTGGACTTTGTTTACCTTCGTTTTGATAACCTTCTGGTAGGGCGCAATCACTTTTAGAATACGTCAATATATTTTGAAGATCTTTTCTTGTCTACTTCGAACAAAATTCGTAAAAAACTATGCTTCTGGTCGTTTAAAGCAGGTTGCTAGGAACGTGCGCGATCTTCTGTTGTCGTCAGACTGTTTTTTTTTCAAGGCTAGCCCGTGCGTTTAATCCGAGGATGTTGGCAACCGTTTAGGAAGTTGAAAACAAAATGCTCCAAACATAGTATTTTTTCCTCCTTTTTATATGCAGACGGCCTTTACTCTACTCTCAGTAACCAGTAGTTCAGGCCGTAATTAACAGCATACACAAAGACCCACGAAACCACCATTTTCAAAGTAAACCGGAATGTTCCGCCTACTTGAAGTTGTAAAACTGCAAACTACTGTCTTCATTCCATTCTCGCGGCGGAGCGATGGATTTGTTAACACTCAATGGTCAAAGACCTCAGGCCATCTAGGCCTGGGGCCTGGCATGCCCAACTGACGATGTCTATTAAGCCAGAAATGACCGTCTCGATCCTTCTTGTTCTTGTCGGTACCCGTATACGGTTTTTTATATATTCGCCAAAGCATGCGGCATTTGTTATTACAGCAATCACAGGTTGTTAAACGATCGAGTGGATGGAGACGCGATCACTGCAGCAAAAGCTTCATTCTGTCTGAAGACGTACTTTACATTCGACGGAACAATCTACGAGCAGGTGAAGGGCACGCCAGTGAGTTCACAGATTTCAGGACTCATAGCCGAAGCGGTCCTTCAACGGTTGAAGTCACTGGTTTTCCGACATCACAGACCAAAATTCTGGGCTCCGTATTTGGACAATGCTTTCGTCGTCATCGAACGGGATCAAGTGCTGAAATTCAAAGAACGTCTCAACGCTGTCTTCCCGAACATTCAATTTGCGATGGAGGAGAAAGAGAACAACCAGTTGGCTTTTCTGGATGTCCTCGTCTGCCGCAAAGATTGTGGTGGCCTAAAAACCAAAGTGTTCAGGAAAGCAATAAGCACGACGCCAGTACTAAATTTCAACACTCGGTTGATCGCAAACGCAGTTGCGTAAGGGCGCCATACCGGCGCTTTGAGACACACTGCAATTAAACGGAAGAAAAGGTTGCAAAATTGCAACACCTACGACGGGTACTGAGAATAAATTGCTACCCGCGCAACTTTTGTCAACCAGTGCGTACGCAGGCGAAGCCAGAAACCAAATCCAACCGGCCCTAAATCCTAACGAACGCTTCCGTACATGAGAAACGTCTCGAGAGCCGTCAACCGCCTTCTCAGTCCGCTTGGAGTTGGGGTTGCACACAGGACGGAAACAACCGTCAGGCGCCAATACATGAGGCCGAAGGATCCACTGCCACGGCAGGAAACGTCAGGAGTCGTTTACCGGATCTGGTACAGTTGCGGGCAGGAGCTGGGAGATTACTCCGGACGCGCATGACTGAACACGCAGCAGCGGTGAGGAGGAAAGACGCCAGCTCTCAGGTAACAGATCATTCCACGGAACCCGACCATATTTTAAAGTTTCAAGAGGCCGAAGTCCTCGCAAGAGGTGACAATCGCGTAAGTCGCGAGCTGCTCGAATCATGATTCTCAGGCCCCCAATCCATCAACAAGCACAATGACCTCCCTATACCATATTCGATGCTAAAACATTCCCTGAGCAGAGGAGTCGGTCACCTGGGGAAGACGCGGGCGCCCGACTAGCCTGGTGACAGTGGGCCAAATGGCCGAGAAATCATCGCATCAACATCTAACACGGATGATGAAATGGCGGCAATTAATGACTCTGACGCGGACTGACGAACTATCATCACCTTAATTAGGACCCCCAGCGGTGATCACAAGAACTGGTAATTATAGTACGCATGTGGCCCCACGGCGGCTATGTACTGGCGTCATTAGCCAGCCAATAGATCCTCAAACGTTCCGCATACCTTTTGGTTACAGGTAATTTGCAACCGTACTCGTCCTCGGGTAAGATATCCGCTAACTAAGCTATTTCATTAATTGTCAATCTTCTGAACCACAACTTACGAGACGTCGTGACGGTTTTTCGTGGCAGTAAACATCCCCTGACTGCGTCTTTGCGTCCGAAAGATGTTGCAAATTGCTAAAACTAGAACTTCACTCCATCGACGTTTCGGTTTCACCCTCGAAATCATTATCAGAAATAACTCCAGATACGAGTAATGCGTGCACAAGACCTTACAGTGCTCGTGGGAATCAGCCGCTATTTGACGACATACCTAACAAAATTGCCAGCTTTCCCTTCATCGCAACTTGTTGCCCTTGTGTGTTAATTACTTTATGACCGACATTTGAGTCGTTACTCGCCGCGATTTCATCCCCGTGTTGGACGTTGGCGTGATGATTATTCGGTCGTTCGGATTACCGACACTGATGCTGGAAACTGTGTTCGCCTGCGCGCTTCCCGTGTGACTGATTATTTTGTCCAGGCAACTCATTGCATTTGTTAACGGACTGGGGGCCAGTGGACTACAACTCAAGCAGCTCGCGGCTCACGAATCTGTCACCTCTCTAGAGGACTTAGGTTGAGCCGAACTTGAATGTGTGGCCGGGTCTCGTCAGGCGGGCTACGGCTTGGGGCTGGTGTCATTTCGCCTCACCTTTGCTGCATGTTCGGCCATCCGCGTCCAGAGCAGTCTTCCGGATTCTTCGATGTACTTGCTGTTCACCGCTTTGTTAAGTATACCGTCACATAATGACTGCCTCCCATAAATACTGCAACCTCTTGGACATGAATTATCCGAGCATGAACCCGAAAAGTCAGGCCAATGAAGTTCTTGTTCCGGCTATCACATCCACTTCCTCCCAATGTTTCGTAGGACTCGAATATTTCAGAATTGACACCCGGCCCGAAAACCGCCGTTGGCATCCTGAACTTCCTCCACGCGGGTCCACCACTTGCAAACAGGCTGGGAAGTATGTTTAAAGGAAGCTTACATCCGGGAAAAACCAATGATCCCCTCAAAATGTAGTAAAGAGAAACCACATCCGAAGTGAAGACTTAGCGGGTTTATGGTCTGCAACATCATTAAGAAAAAAATTGGGGCCGGAAGTAAAGTGTTCCTACCTGCCCATCATCTTTAAGGTCTCGATTTGGAGCGAAGTTAAAAAAGGACTCCTCATTGACTAGTTGTATGTCGTTGTTCACCACGACTTTAACAGCAGGACTAACGTGCATATCACCAACTTGCTACATAGGCTCGTTATCAAGCCTCCAAAGTGGATACATCGACTGGCGACGACTTCTATTGCGTGCCCCACAGGCTGTGGGCAGCGCGATGACTTGTGCGTAGAGTAGTTTATAGTGAGGCAGACTTGTGCGGCATTTACCCACGATCTCGCCTCCCCGACAAGGCTGATCGACCCGTCTACACGTGCTACACACAGGACCTGGTCTCAGGTCGCCCCACGGAATTCAATCGTCCCGCCGGGCCTTGGGGCTCTCTCTCGAGCTGCACCAGCAGCCGCATAACAGCGCATATTACAAACACAATAGCACCACCGACAAAGACAAGGGAGACTGGAATGGCCATTTCTGGACTATTAGCCTTCGTCAGCCAGCCATACACAGTCCCGAGGTGTGTAACCCCTGAAACTCAATCCCGCGACCTGCTTGTTAGACGTCTAACGCTCTAACCACTAAGCCATGGACTCGCCCTGTCAGTTACAATCGGGGAAATACAATGGTAAGGGGACGCGCACCGATCCCGCTTTGTCTTGGGATTCTCTTCCTCGGGCTTTACCAGCAGCCTCACAGCGGCACGTAAAGGCGACTCGGAGCTCAAATGTGTGAGTAGGTCACGGAGGCCAGATTTCGAAGGAACCACTGCAATCCGACTCACTCCTTCAGTCATTTCAAAATACTCCCATGGAGGGGGGGGGGAACGAGTTAGCCTTCGAAGCTACGATTCTTAGCACGTTGTGGTAGAGTGAAGGGTCTCATGTTTGTTGCACTGAGGATTCATCAATTACCGAGCTCGAAGCGCATGTGACTTTAATCCTTACTGATTAACGTCCTTCCTAGGGAGTTCGATTGTTTGTTTACGCCATTTTAGGTTGCGTACCGTAAACTAACTCACCTGCCCTTTGCCGTATCTGCCATCTTTGTGCACACAAAAAGTCCATTGAAGTCGCACTGAATCCCTTCGCTATGTGGGTGCACTTGTGACGGCATAGTACAGTCGATTTCGCTGGTATAACAGAAGTACGCCGAGTTAGCACATTTACTTGGGGCTGACAGGCCTTGTGTGAGTTTTTCGCCATTACAACAGGTTAATTTGACTAATTGGCTTGTCCTTGAGTCGGCCTGTAGTCTTGTCATCGATGATGGCACCTAGCATTGCATACTTCCCTGTATTGTTAACTAACGCGGAATTAACGCTTCGAACTGTAAGCTACTCAGAAGACGAAGATGCGACCACTGGAACAGAAAATTTATTGGCCTGACGTTTCGGATTCCCACTCGAACCCATCATCAGAGACATTCGCAGATAAAGGTGATGGTGGCACAGGGAGTGCAGTATTTATTGCACGTGGTTGCCCTGAGACCATGTGCGACACTGCAATTAACAGCTCTCGCAATCACCGCTGGGGTCGTAATTGATGCGGTGATGGCTTGTCATTCCGCGTCTGAGTCGTTAACGGCGGCGATTTCGTCATCCGTTTTGGATGCTGGTGTTACGATTGCTCGGCAAATTGGCTTACTGTCACTGGGATAATTGCTTACCCGCGCCCTCCCCACGTGACTGATTCCGCTGCCCAGGGAAAATCTCAGCACGGAATACGGTAACGGGAGGTCATTGGGTTTGTTGATGGATTGCGGGCCTGAGAACCATGACTCGAGCAGCCAGCGGCTCACGCGATTGTCACCTCTTGCGAGGATTTCGGCCTCTTGAAACTTGAAAATATGGCCGGGTCCCGTCGAATGAGCCGCAGCCTGAGAGCTAGCGTCTCCCCGCCTCACTGCTGCTGCGTGCTCGGGAATTCGCGTACGGAGTAATCTCCCAGTTTCTCCGACATAATTGCTTTGTCCGCAACTACACCAGATCCGGTAAACGACTCCAGACGTTTCCTGCCGTGGCAGCGGGTCTTTTGGCCTCATGATTTGGCGCCTTATGGTTGCTTTTAGCCTGTGTGCAACCCCAACTACAAGTGGAGTGAGAAGACAACTGACGGCTTTCGAGACGTTCTTCACGTACAGAAGAGCCCGCCAAAATTTGTGGCCAGTTGGATTTGATCTCTGGTATCGTTTTTGTATGCACTGGCTGACAAAGTTGCGAGGCTAACCATTAGCTCTCATTACCCGTCGAAGATATTGTAATTCAGCAACCTTGTCTCCCATTTCACTGCAGTGTGCCTTAAAGCGCCGGTGTAGCGCCCTTACGCAACTGCGTTTGTGACTGATCGAGTGGTTGCTACTGAAGCTCAGTATTTGCGTCGTATTTGTCGCTTTCCTGAACACTTTGGTTTTTAGGCCACCACAATCTTTGCGCCAAACAAGGGCGTCTAGAAAGGCCAGCTAGTTGATTTCCTTCTCCTCCTTCGTAAATTAAATGTCCGGGAAGACGGCGTTGAGATGTTCTTTGAATATCAGCATCTGATTCCGTTAATTCCAGTGCGCATATGGTCCCATGACAGCCACGTGCTGTAAGTACCGCACTCCTTATCTGCGACTGTCTCTGATGATGGGTTCGAGTGAGAATCCGAAACGTCCGGCCAATAAATGTCTTGTTCCAGTGATCGCATCTTCGTCTTCTGAGCTGCTTCCTACAACTCGCCTGTTCGCTTCTATCTGTAAGCTACTGTTGTCGCAGAAGCCATCTTTAGTCAGCAGACGATTTAGACCAGTCCACATGTTCAGCTCACTCCGGTCTTGACATTAAAATGACTGTTAATTTTCTTTTTAACTTCTATGCCTAATAGAGGAACCGCAAGATGAGTGAAGTGTCGTCATGTAGGTACTTTGAGAGCCCGCAGTTCACTTGACCCGCCTTCTCTGTCTTTTTAGGGTCGCAAATTCATGCGTCTGTTTGAGGTCTCTCTCAGAGCCGCACTCTCGCGATCATGTGGTTACATCGTGATCCTCAATCCCCGCGCTATTGGCATCCAAGCCAGTCATATAGAAGAGGCGGTGACATTGCTGCGTACTCAGAGGGTAAGTTGTAATCATCTGCTCCTCTGCGTGTCATGCATTTGTCGTCAAGCCCGGAGAGGGGGGGCTCCGACGGCTGCCCTTACGATTGTCGTTGTTTTAATTACTTCATTAGAAGGTCATTGGTGGATGTACCCGAAATAGACACCGTGCCTCGAGGTCACAGTGGGCGAGCAGGATTGGAAGGCCGACTGCCGTTCGCAGTAGCCGAATTTCAAACATTATCGAGCTGAATCCGAAAAGGCCTGACCGCATTTATTCCTCAGAAAACTAGACAGTTTAGCAATGAAGGCACAGCAAGGTCTCATTTCGTAACCGTGCCTGTTAGGGGTTTGGGTTAGGGGTTAAAGGTTAGAGGCTAGATTTAGAGGTTGGGGTTAAGGGTTAAGATTGGGGGTTAGGGGTTGGGGCTAAGGTTGGGGTTTGGGATTAGGGGATAGGGGTTATAGGTTAGGGGTTAGGGTTAGGAGTCAGGTACGAACCGACCTGAAGGCATGTTGGCGAAGTGCACCGGAACCCATTGATAAGCGAAGCCCTTCGTGGCCGTACCATGACGCAGCAGAAACACTGTCGGCGATATCCTTGTTTGGGTTTTTGCCTACGGTAAATGTGCTATCTCATGAAATTTTAACTGAAACTCCGAAACGCCTTTTCAATTCGAAAAGAATACTTACTTAAAGTTGCCCTGTTAATTGTCTTGTCGCATAATGCCAAGATGCTCCGATCATATCAGGACGCCGGCTTTCGAGCGAGACTCCTGCTGACCGCCTACATAAACCATGCTCTTCAAGAAAATGACTGATTAGGTGGTATGAGCTTTTCCCACTGATCTTCGATGCTCTTATAAATTCAAATATCTTTTATAGAAGGCATGCATAAAAATATTCCTTCTTTTACTCATTTAGCGGGAAATTATATCCCCTCCGAATGATGTACTTGGAGAAAGAATGTCTTTTAGTTGGAAAAAGTTTCCAATCGTGAGATTTTTAAAACCGTGAAATGTCCCATCATACGGGATCGTGTCGGCACATTTATTAACATGGTCCACATGTTATTGCCGACAAAGACAAGGGAGACTGGAATGGCCGTTTCTGGCTTACTAGCCGTCGTCTGCCGGTCATACCCATCCCGAAGTGTGGAACACCTGGGACTCGATCTCACGACCTGTTAGTTGGAAGTCCAACATCTCTAACCACTGAGCCACGGGCTCACTGTCCTATCGGTTGCGATCCGGTAAATACAATGGTAAGGGGACGCTCACCGATCGCGCCACGGACCTCACTCGTTCTGTTGTGCCTTACGGATTTTCTCTCGAGCCCAACCAGCAGCCGCACAGCGGCACATAAAATGGGCAGAATGTTATTACCGACAAGGACAAGGGAGACTTAAATGGCCATATCTGACCATATCAGCCAGTCTGATCCAACCCCGAAGTGTGGACCACCTGGGTCCGCACCTATTAAAAAAGTTTATGAGCCCTATATGACTTCTTCTTAATTGAGTACAAAAAAGTGCGACTTTCCTTACACGGAAAACATACAGCCTGCAGACTGGAAACTCTGAATTCCAACGTAACGGGAGATCAGATTTAAATTATTTGGGAATAAAGAAAATCCTTTAAAGAGAGAAAGAGAGAGGAGTGCTTTATTTTGAAAATAACATTCAAAACTTTCAGCAAAAACGGTCCTCCAGTACACAGTGATTACCATAAAGATTAACAGGTATTGGACAGGTGGACATAATTATATATGAAGAAAAAAGGACTTTAAGGTGCAAGATCAAGTTTTAGCTTTTGTTTTTCAGCATCTTTACAGGTGAGATACCGGGCTAGAAATGGCAGTATGGAATTCTGATAAGCCGAAGTGCGACAAGGGATGTGGCGGAAGCATCGACGCATGGGGCGTAAGGATTTCGCAGCCATTAACTCATTATGAAGGGGATGGCCGGTGTCATTCAGAATTCGGTCAGCAAATTGCTCCACCGTATTGAAGTGTCGCTGCACGATGATATCAACTAAAACTGAAGGATACTCTTTCGTCAATTATCACATCTGAAGATGTACTTGTCCACCAAATGAGTAAAAGAAGGAATATTTTCATGCATTTTTTCTATAGAATATATTTGAATTTATAAGAGCATTGAAGATCATTGAGGAAAGTTCATTTTACTTAAGTAACCATTTTCTTGCGGAACACAATTTTCACAGGCGGCTGATGAGGAGCTCGTTCGAAGATGTGATGTCGCATCTTGGCATTACGCGACAAGAAAACTAACGTGGCAACCTTAATTAAGTAGTCTTTTCGAAATGAAGACTCATTGCGGAATTTCTGTTAACATTTCATGAGACGACATGTCTACTGTATGTTGGGAGTACGGGGAAACCCTTGTAAAATGGGTATTGTTTAGTTATTTCACGGGAGCTGATTGTCTTCGATTAAAATGTTGGTGACAATTTCGGGACCGAGCCTACGAAATTCTTAACTTCACTTCCATGCCTGGTGATCATTTACCAAAAACGATCGAAATTATACTACTACTATTACTACTACTAATAGCACTACTCGTTTGAACATGGGCATTGCAAAGTTAGTCAACAGAAGTTGAGTGCTTTCGTCTCCATCGTTTCTTATAATTTCGGGGTTGACCCAAAAAATCACAAACTGAACATTAAGTTCCAACACATGCACAGGATTTTGTTAATGACTCTTCCGGAGGGTATGGTTACCTAATCTAAATGTTTAGATCTGAGGGTGTGTGCGAGTCCCAGGAATGTATGGAGGAGAACAACGTTGTCGCAAATTGGCGAGGACGGGAACGATTGTCTCCAATTTCATATATTATATATAAACAAATATATCCCACTACCGGATCGTCCTCACCGTGGTGAGTGAGGAACCCCTTAAACAACTTGTAAATCGGCATTCTAGAATTATTCGGTAGCTTTTCGCAAAGAAAGATTCGCTTATCAGAGAACAGATGGCATTTAACAGTGCTTGTGTTTTATTCAGCCGTGATCATACCCGACGTAGGCGGTCTCTTTCACGAGGTTTCTCGGGAATGTTGAGTACAGGTGGACCCCAACAGCTGTTGAGATTGTTTGCTTGAGGTTTTCTCCCCTATCCCTTTAGATCAAGAACCTAATGGCATAGAGGCGATGACAAGAAATTTTTTGACGATGGCTCATAGTCGCCACGTCACAATGCCGCTATTGTCAAGGTTTGCGGTATTTTATGAGGCACCCAGTGTGCCAGATCCCGCCACCCCGCTGTCGATCCGCAGCTGTCTATTTTTCGGGCCTGAGAACCCGCCCTTTTCCTATCTAACCTTCTCCGAAGACCATTTGACTACTGGCTCTCCGTGGACGCCAGCAAGACGTTCTGCAGTTTCCGAGCAGTATTGCACAGTAAGCCAGCGTAACCATGCAACGTGATGGTTATAACGACAAGGGTGATCAAAGGCCTCGACGATGACAGGGGTTGAAAGTACGCTCGCTGTACGCACGCTGATTTCGCAGCTGACCTTCGCTGAAGACAATTCAACCATCCGTTATTCGGGGAGGCGCGAAGTAGCCAATGGCTAGGCCTCCTTTACGCGCAGCGCGTGCAATTGCGGTTTTTATCCGCGCCTGCTTCCTCAATAAAGAGCCTGGACACACTTTTTTCACAGGTTGCGTGTGTGGTATCGCGTCCCCGGCGAGTTTTCAGATGTCGTGATGGGACCTGATCACACTGTTGTGTGGGTTTGACCGACGAACGTTTAGTCAGCGGCGAATGACTCTTGTGAGAAGACAATCTTGTGGTTAATCAATACTCTCACCATGTAGGAAGTAGCTCTTCCTACCTTTTCTGTGAAGAGTGGTCTAGGAATTCAACTTCACTGTCTTCGTACCTATCAACCTTAAATCGCTGCATAACGCGCTCGGTGGAATGACGCCTGTTCACTTGAACACATTTAAGGAAGGCAGACAGCGGCTCCATACTATCCGCCTAATCCTGCTTTTC
Organism: Spirometra erinaceieuropaei; assembly: GCA_902702965.1. Taxonomy (NCBI): domain Eukaryota; kingdom Metazoa; phylum Platyhelminthes; class Cestoda; order Diphyllobothriidea; family Diphyllobothriidae; genus Spirometra; species Spirometra erinaceieuropaei. The sequence continues at coordinate 109,116 of CACRXP010000544.1, forward strand.
ACCTCAGTGAATCGTACTTGACTACTCGTCCTTCTTAGGTAAGCTAGCGCATTTTAAAACCCCCACGACAACTCATGAAGGGTGGATTTGGTGGACTTGGAGAACCAGTGATTTTAAAAACTTACGAAGCGCGCTCGGGGTTTTCGTTTAACCCCCATATGTGATGTTCTTCACAACTGTACTTTTAGTGCACCCAGTTAGTCGGTTTTTATTTTTCGCAGTTGTTTTCAGCGCTCGTGTCTGGCAATGTACCAACCCGCCACGACTACCGATTCATCGGTCACGTGATCGTTCACCCAGCTGCAATTGTTTGACGGTTCTGTCGCTTTGTAGACGAATGAGCATGCTTGCTAGCATCCGTTCTCAACACACCACTTTTTTGACTAGAATTCTGTAAAGGCAGGTGTCCGCATTCTTTAGACAGGTGTCGTGTACTGGAGGACCATCTTGTCAATTTTCTTAACTCTTTGAACAACCAAACGATAACCGGTGACATCATTCGACCGCCCGAGCGAAGAGCGCCAGTCGATAGATAACTTTAACGCACCCTGTTCCTCAGGGCTCAAACAACGATTAGAGCGGAATATCTGAACAGTTTGACCCTCAAATTTCCCATTTCAGTCCTATCCTGCCCCAAAACACGATGACGTTCTGTTCTGTGGTCAGAACAGATCGGTAAAAGCCACGCTCCCTGATTTCAGTCGACAGAGGCGAGCCGCGAGCCCCAGTTAAGGAGGATGTCAGATTTCAATTGTTCAATGACGTTAGACTTCAACCGCCCAATCACCTGGGGCTTTAAATGCTCTGAGATACGACAATATCTTGTGGGCATCCTTCTTTGTTGCAGCCGAAACTACAGTTGGATTCAGCCAGAAATGACCAAACACCAATCTATCGACTTCCCGAAGTAAACAAGCTCCATATGAATGACGAAGTTCACGAACTGACAATCAATTACCAGGCCGAATTCGGCCAAGTCATAATAGCAGCGAGGAGGGACGACAGAGAATGCGGGTAGATTGATACAGTACTGCTCCGGGCTTATTCTGCCTTTATTCAATCAATCATAACCATGATCATTAGCTGCGACCAGAAACACAGACATGCGTTCGCATACACGGCACGGATGGTCCGCAGACGAGGTCTACCAGATGGGTCATAAGCAGTTCATAGAACTTAGGTTCATCAGTGTCTCGCCATTTGTCATTCTGTCGCTGCAGATCGGATATTTGATCAGGAGTGGACTCAAACCGATCCATTGACTCCCTTAAGAAAGCATGCTTTAAATCTGAAATGATAGAACATAAAAGACAGAGGGATACCAGCACATGTTTTTTTTCTGGACCCAGTTGGTGGTCAGCGTTATGGTTGGTTGAAAGGAGACAGAATAAGCCCGAAAAAGTTCTACATCAATTTACCCACATTCTCTGTCGCCCCCCTCTTTCACGGTGCCATCTACGAACTTAATCCTTAAACATGTGACACTTGAAGCCCACAGGCAAACCTTGGTCAATCCATGCGGACAGGAACACTAATCAACCTGCAATAACTGTTTTACTGACGGCGGCTGCTTCAAACCCTGGCCGTCTTCCAAGTCCATATCAACTAATACGCCAGATCGGACATAAACCCTTCTCTGTCAGCGCTCGATAACACAGGAATGCAGATCAGTGGCTTCCGGGTATGCCTGTTACTGCAACTGTTGTCATCTGCAGCCTGTTTTACTCAGAATCGCTAGTGCTGCATAGGAGAGTGAGACCGTCCCTGTGTGGTACTCCCGACACGCCTACTTAGCATGGTAACAGGCATGGGAGTAAGACTGTCATGATCCCCTCCTACTGCGTCAACTCCACCCAGCCAGTCAGGGAAGTCTGGTACACTGAGTGCTCGACACGGGACACGCATCACACGCGTAGACGAAAGTCTATGTCGGTTCCTGCGCCTGTATCCATTTCCAGTCGTATTCACCTCATGTTGCCAGAGGATAATGATAGGTGTGGTAGCAACGGTGCTACGTAAGTCCTGACCTGCTTCCCTCGCCGTCGCAGGCGTCCAAAGGTAGCTTCCTGAATACTGAGACCATACCAAAGTGAGGTCACAGGATTGAGAGCGACGCTCTTACACCGCTGTCACAGGAGGCAGTCTTTCGGGTCAAGATAAGCCAGGAATTACCTCGGGGAGGTGCTCCGTTCTTGACTGCCGAAAAGGGAACTTTTTAGACAGAACACTTGCGATTGCCTGCCTTAGATTTTCTTCCAAAACTTTTTCTGCGCAATTCTGCCTTGGGATCTGCCTGCTTGATCTGTCCTTTACGTTTTTCTGATGTTTAACGCCCTCCTGTTTGTCCACATTTCTTTATTCTAGGTAGACTTAGTGATGGGTCTGACATCCTCGTGCACCGAGAAACTCGAAGCTGCCGAACGTTCCGGCTCGCTGGCCCCTGCCGTTCGCGTCCACCCACGCTTCCAGATGGGACTCTACCTGGTCGCTGTCACCGGCGGCAATGAACTGGTTCTGGGGGCACATCGCCTGACCAAGGGGGTCGAATGGGGCACTCCAACTGCAGCCCATCGCCTCTGGGCAAACCTGACTGCTTTTTCACCCAGATGGACCTGTGTCTGCCTTCGAGACCGCCTCCCGGAGGTTCGTGCCTCCAAATGGATATGTTAGAGCGCCTCTGATTGGTTCATCGTGTGTGGCACGCGCAGACCGGCCCCATAAATCTGAGCAGCAGTTTGCGTCGGCTTTTACGTCGGTTTTTCGAGACCTGGGAGGTTGCCCTTCTCAGGACAGGGAGTCAGGCTGCAAACATTCCATCCCCCTCTCGATGATTGTGTCGTGCTGGGGCCATGTCGTACAGTAGGTGGGCTAAATCATGAAATGTCAACCGAAATTCCGAAGTGCGTTTGCATTTCGAAAAAATTAATTAAGTAGGGTCGTAAAACTAGTCAGCCTGCAACATACTTCTATAATATTTAAGTTAACTCAGGATGCCGGCTTTTAAACAAACTTCCTTCCGGCTGCATGCAAAAACTATAATCTGTAAAAAGTGACTACTTACAAAATCTATTTTCCTTTTGAAAAGATTAATTAAGTAGGGTTGTAAAACTACTCAGCCTGCGACATATTTCTATAATATCTTAGCTACCTCAGGATGCCGGCTTTCAAATGAACTTCCTTCCGGTTGCATACCAAAACTACACTCTGTAAAAAATGACTACTTATGTGGCACGAATTTTTCTCATTGATTTTCGATGCTACTAAAAGTCCAATTATATGTCATGGGAAACGTGCATAAAAATATTCATTCTTTTGCTCATTCAGTAGATAATTACGTCTTCTTCAAATTTTATACTCGAAGGATGAAAATAATTCGGTTTTCAAAAAAGATTCGAATTGTGGGACTTTTAAATACCGTTAAATTTCCGTTCGTAAATCGTCATGTTTCTGCACTTACCAATGCGATTTGTAAAGTTAACAATATGGATCAAATCCACTGCCAAATTTTATAAATCCCATATGGTCCCTTTTATTACCGTAGAGAAATGTGTGGTTTTCCGTACGCGGAAAATATAGGGCTTGTAGTTTGGAAACCCTGACTCCAATTGTAACGGTAAAGCGCGTTCAAAATTATTCGGGACTTTAAAAAGTTCCTGAAAATCGAATCATACCCTACCTTTTAGTATAAAATTAGAAGAAGACGTAATTATCTACTGAATGATCAAAAGAATGAATATTTTTATGCACGTTTCCCATGAAGTAAAGTTGGACTTTTAGGGCATGGAAAATCAATGATAAAAATTCATGCCACTTACCTAGTCATTTTTTACAGGGTGTGGTTTTTGCATACATCCGGCAGGAAGTTCATTCGAAAGCCGGCATCCTGCAGTAACTGAATTAGTATAGAATTATGTTGCAGGCCGACTACTGTTACAACACTACTTAATTAATCTTTTCAAAACGAAGACGCATTTCGGAATTTCGGTTGACATTTCATGAGCTAACCCACCTACTGCGTATGGCAAGCGTAGGCGGGCCGTTAAATACTGTCAACCACGTTTTCTCAATCTTCGTCTAAAAAACTAATTCACGTTCTTTGCCCCCCACATCGTGGATCACATGATAAACACTCGCGCGTGCGATGGTCAAACTGTCGTGCGTGCGTGCGTGCGTGCGTGCGTGCGTGCGTGCGTGCGTGTGACCCTTAAGCCACCATGTAGTATATGCTCTGAACTAACGAGGGGGCCAGATTTGCAGCCGTTACTGACGATGCATACCGAAAACAAATGCCACACACACACAGGGAGGTGTGGCGACACGCCTCGATTCAGACTCCGCGCTACCCGTTGGCGCCAAATCTCCCCTCCTGTCTTCTTGACCTTGTCAGGGCTTGGGAGGTTGGGAGGGGAGAGTGCGGTAGCCGTGTGCAAGTCCATTGTCACTGCAGATTAATGCACCCACCCCCTCACGACTGTGGGACACAACGTAGACATTGTCAAAATCGACTGTCGAATGTGGCGGACATTCACTTTTGTTTGTAAGTTTCACCAGCCATGCTATGGAGCTTTAAGTGATCTGTCGTCTTGTCTTGCTTATTACCACTTTTGTTTTCAGCAAATCGCCTACAGTAGGTTCTACTTGCTGTGCTCATGTAACCTGGTGCACATGAAACAGGAATTGAATCCTGTATGACGTGCCTAGGTTGATCATTCGTTTTCACCAGCCACCCCATCAGATCTCATCCACCGATGTTTTACAGACTCAGACAATCGTCTTATTCTTTTCAGCGGGAAGACAGGGTGCGATAGATGCTGCGCAAGCTTGCCCTGCTCTTAACTATTTCACGCGCAGGCCACCTTCGCTGAGCTCACCGAAAGGAGTAGCCGCTGATGATTTCGGCGGTAAAAATGTACTGGTCGTATTCTGTTAAGTGTATATATTACTGCCAACATTTTAGTACCATGTTTATTTACAGTTAGATATTGCATGTACCGTTTTCAATAGGGTTTTCAAAGGCATTGCCTATTACCCTTAAAATATACTGACTGACCTAAATGTGTGCGTATCGTGCCCAACAACGTGCGAGGCGCGCGACACACTGAACTGGATCAGGATCCAGTTGGAGGCACGGCGCGCGCCAACGGCTCCGCACAGAACCCGCACATCTTAGTAACAGGTGCAGCACATGTGAGAGATGGGGTCACGCCTATGTGCAGACTCGCGTCGCGCAAAATTCTTGCATCCAATTCCAGCATCAGATAATCGACCTGGGAGAGAATGTGTGAAGTTGACTCGGAGGACTCTGTCTACATGGCAGGCTCTTCGCTGTAGACGATCTGACGGACGGGAATCTATCACGACGAGTTAAAAGTCTCGGCTTTGAAAGCTGTCAACTGAGAGAATAATTCCGATTCTCACGGGATGGTCGGCTTCCTCGTAATGCGTCCGATGCGCCAATCTCACTTAGATGAAATCTGAACCATCTCTTTGTTCATTTTGGGCAGAACACGTTGTTTGTGTCACCCCGTGCACCCGATCTCACCTCCGATCGTCCTCGCACTGTCTGACCACCATCGTCGTTCGTGACGGTCAAAGTGACTCTTTTGTGCTTGTTCTCACGTCATTTGCCGCTCATATGTCATTGTTTCACTGACGTCCACAACTTGAGACTTTGCGGACTTGTTCTCTTCTGGAGCAGATAATGAACTTCGAGGACATTCCACGTCTGGAACCCCTTCTAGGTCTGCCAGTTGCTCACCTAGTGGAAGATTCAGTCACAGTCATCGTGCCGATCGGGCCTGGTCACGCGGACGACCAACTCCAACCCCTGGAGGACTCGGATATCATCGCAGCACCGGCCGTGTCCGGGGAGGTGGACATTCATCGGCTGCATCCCAGTCTGGAAGAGACGCTGGACCTTATTCAACGCAATTCGTCTGGTTTACGTCGCATACAGGTGAGTGTTTAAAGACCAACTAGAACCGCTCCCTAGTCTAGCCGAAGCAGAGGAATTAAAGCAGACAGTATCTAATGTCGTTAGCCAAGCTGATGAACTCTGTGCCGCGAAAAATCTTCCCTGGAATCGTTAAATATTATATTGTTTTTAGTGCGTTGGGGCGCCTCTATCGGTCTGACTGGCAAGAAGCCCAACGGGTGTATGTAGTGTGTTCCTGTCCTGGAGGGTAATGGCGGAAACTTACGAAAATTCTCATTGCAGTATTCAGAAGACTATTTGGCGAGCCTACAGTTGGTAACCTAACTCATGAAAGATGTCCAAATTTACGAATAATTGCCAACCACTCGCAAACCGACACCATTTAATGAGTCCAATGTCTATGCTAATTGAAAACATAAAAGAAATATTAAAGGTAGTGTAGCGTTGTTTAGAAATGCCGACTTTTTTGCGAAAGCGCAATATCCCGAAAACGTCAGAAATGGCTATAATTTAGATAACTTCGTTTTTAAATGTATAGAATGTACTCGCATACCAAAAACGTAATAAATATGAAGGTAGAAATAAAATAACGTCTAATAATAGTGTTCCAGTGAAGTTTACATCTAAATATCGTTTAATAATTAGTGTGATTTCATATATGACGGTTTGTCAACTGCCTACATTCTGAGTGTAGATTCCAAGGGGGTTTTCCAGAAATTCGTGGTATTCTTGACTCGTTTGAATTAAATGAGATGGGGTTCAAGAGGGGATGCTGGATGCTCAGATGCGTAACCGGAATTTATGACATGTATCAACATAAGAAATTGCACGAATGTATTCCAACGTCTATTTTCGCTAAAATTTACTGATATTTTGCTTTATATAATCACGTAAACACAATTTCTGCATAAGAAAATGACAGTTTATTGAAGGAAGTGGATGAGCGAACCAAATTCGCAACATTAAAGACGTCCAGAAATTATCGCATTAGTTTCATTATCAGATTTCATGAGATAGGTCACGTACTGTATGCTGATTAAGTACAACTTCAAAAAAATTAAAAACAAAAGAACTAATAAAGACTGTGTCGCACAGATCTGCTAATATGATTTCTAAAGATCGATAAAACATCTGTGTTAGTCATTTGGATTCGCACGGTTAGCATGGGACAGGAAATCAATTTTCAAGTGCGGCAAGCTCTGTTTAGTAAAACTGTCGAGAGTTACCTACTCTCTTTCCAATAAAAACACGTATTAGCATAGGAAATTGTCCAGCTATACCGCTTGGCAGCGACGTCGAATCGGCGGCTGCAACCTTGAGCTCACGCTCCAGTCGACGATGAGCACGTGAAAATCACTTGATTGATCTTTCTTCGACGTACTGAGTTATCTTTGTGATGTTGTCGCAGCAAGTGCGAACTATCTCATTCGAAATTAAGTCGATGTACTTTACTGGAAAGGTAATTCTCAGACGACTCTCATCAAACAGCGCCAGTCTCCGTTCGCCTCCTACATGCGAACAGACGGCAACTCCTGACGCCAACAGAAGACGGATGTCTCCCGCTTAATGTGGCCCTTATGACCCTACCACTCAGCTGCGATCCAAGCCGTCGCGTCCTTCAGCATCCTGGTCAGTTGTGCGCTGTAAACCAAGGGGTGTGGTTGTACGCCTATGTGGCTGTTTCCTGTCACCTGCACTCTGTCATAACGCCAAGTGCATTTGGTGGAGGATGAGCGGGTGCGGTAGATGCGGCGCAAGTCGGTAGGATGTGATTATGTAGCCGCACCTGATGGACACAATACTGTTGACCAACTTATTTACTTTGATCTGGTGTGGGTTACGTTGGCATGAGGTTGCGGTGTGCGTTCTGGTGGCGACCTTGTTTCCTTGCTGCCGTGTCTACCTTTTTCGGCCGATGGTCTTTCTTGACTTTCGGCCTGTCGTCTCCTTCTAACTTTCGCGTTGAATGTTTCAGGGTTAGGGTTTAAGACTGCGGTTAAGGGTCTGGATTGGGATGAGTGGCTAGGAGTTAAGGTCAGGGCTTACGGTTAGGCTTAGGAGTTAGGGTTAGGGCAACCACTTCTCAAACACTCAAAGTACAACTGCGCATTCGCAATAGTTTTTCTTTTGCGTACAATTACCTGACCTCGTCGCCTGTGGGTTCCCCGGCCCCATCTGTAGAAGCCCTTATTATCATCAGTGACTGGCGTTTGCCAGGTGCGGCTACATAAGCACATCTGACCTGCAAGTCTACTGTCACTATAATCTAATCCAAACGCAAGTCACCATCCCTGCCCCCTACCCTTCTGCGGAGCATACGGTTGGCATCATTGAGACCGACGGTCAAACTGTCAAGTCATTCGTTGGGGACAGCACATTCAGTCAGTTACAGGACTTGACGCCAGCCGGACCATGTCATCCTCGTAGTCGACATCGTTCAGCCATCATCCTGGTAAAAACTCGTCATTTTCATAGCTGCACAGCGTCCCTCTATGAGTCCGGTCAAGAAGGATGCAATCTTGTTGAAATTAAACTAAATGCTGCACAGTCGAGTGATATTATTGGGAACCACTACTTGCTATATTTCAGTAAAAAGTTTAATTAAATTTATTATCGTCTCCAACCCATCGCCTACGCTTACCGACTTGCACCTATGCAACTTTTGTCACGGGATACAATCTTGTCGAAATTAAACTAAATACTAAACAGTTAGGTGAAATTATTGTGCACCACGATAGTGGAACGATTATGGACCCTGATCGTGACAAGGAGTCTTGTCAGCACGCCGTCCAACGGATTTGAAGGCTTGAACAAAGTCAGTAACGCTGGCAACACCTTGTTGTTCGTAGTCACGGTGGAGTCCCAGAATGCGCCGCAGTGTAGATATTCGGTTGGCACGCGCACACTTAGTTCGGAACCCCAATTGGTTGGGTTCCACGCAGGAGTCTGAGCCCGCCTGGGGGTGACGATATCAAAGATCTTTGCTGCAGACGCAAGAATGGAAAAACCGCAGTCATTAAATAAGATCCCATCTTGGGTTGCAGGATACCATGCTAGCGGCACAGCTATTAGCTAAAAAGCCCAGACACGTGCGTTTCGTCGATATTCTGCCTCCGCATGGCACAGTTGCGAGGGCTTCGGCTCATCAGTGGGTTCCCCAGCATTCCGCAAGTGTTCATGCATCAAATTTCGGTCTACGACCAGTTCAGACTGACCTACCACAAGTTAGCCGTTAATTTCTGAGAAAATTAAAAAGCAACAATTCCTAAGCTGGAGTATCTAGCAGAAAGCACACAGGGAATGCTGTGGGACTCTCTGAAGAACCAAAGCCCTCGGAGCTGTGCCATGCAGCGGCAGAATATCGGCGAAACAGGCGTGTCTGGGCTTTTAGCTAGTACCTGTACTGTTAGTATGGTACCTTCTGACCTACTAGCTGCCAATCCACTGTGGCTGATGGAAATCGGCCCGAGTATTCATACATCAAATTTCGGTCTACGGCTATCGACCTTAGTTCAAACTGATCTACCCCAAGTTAGCCGTTTATTTCTGAGGAAATCAAAATGCAATCAGATCTCATCTCTCCGCGCTTGCTCGATTATTTCATGGATTCAGGGTGTCAGTGTGCTGAGACAAGACTTGTAAGCTTCGGTGGAATATCGTCTTTTTCGGTTGCCTTTTGGGTTGCAGTCTGCGTACTGCATCCACGGCTTCTTCCTGAGAAGGCGGCGGGCCTCAGGCGACACTGCGTTCTGTTGCAGCGGAGAGCGACGACGTTTGTAGATGTGCACAACGGTTGCAACCTTGGAGTCCCGTTTTTGTCGCCACATCTCATGGGCTATCGAGGTAGGCTTTTTCAAGATTTGTAGCCAATCGTACTTGTTGGCTTTGACTGGAAGTGCGTCTACTTCCGATGTCTTTCCGCTGGGCAGTTGTTGCACTGCTCTGGTCGGACGCTGAGGTCGTCGTTGGTATCCACTTGGGGTAGTCGGGTGATGTGTCCTTTGCATATTGCGGACGGGTGGTTGAGGACGTCCTGAGGGCTCACGACCCAGCGTTCCAGGATCTATGACATCTCCGTCAGGATCGTCGCTCAATCCTGGCTTGCTATTGTGATCCGCCTGGTACTTGAACTCCCCTGGAGCGTATACGCACTCGACCCTTGTCCCCAATGTCAAAGCAACAGACAAAGAAAACACGGCCGGCCACGGAACGTGTACTAGAAAAACACTGCAAGTCGCGACTAGCTGAAGGGTGACGCATACTTATACCACCCTACTGTGGTTCGCCGGCATTCGGCCCAATGACCTTGGGGAAGAGGGGAGTGGCCAATGGAGGGGCGCCTGATTAAGATGACAGCGCTGTAGAGAGAGCAAACGCACGTGGTCTCCAGTGATTGGTTGGCTCTGGTTTTTGGGGGTGTAGGTGCTCCCAATACTTGCGGACCGTAAACTGCTCTTATGGCAGCGAAGAAATTCCTCATCTCATCACGGGCGCCATATCCCGGGGTTTTCTCAACTTTGTGAGCCTGAAAGTAGTTTGGGATCTCCCACGACTCCTGCTTTACTGCCGTCGTTAGTATATGAATGTGTTTCTCTGCGAAGAGGACGCTGATTTTTTCGTCATTGTCCTCAAACCAAATCCTCGTGCTGAGGGCTTCCATCGCGGTGATATGAATGATGTCCCGCGGCCTCCGCTGCTAGGTTTTGGCATTGGTATGCGCCGTCAGGGTTTGCAGGGTTTGGAGTTCATGCAACTACTAAAATTTAACCGAAGCTCAGCCTGATGTTAACTCACATTTTGATCGGCTGTGTAGTTTCAGTTGGCGCCTTTCGCTGGGCGGTGAATCCCCCTCCGCACTGCCCACGCCTCCAGCAAGGGCGCATCTACGTCGTCTTCTCTCGCATTGGGAGACAGATCAGGCGAAGGTCGTGTTCCGCACAAGCCTGCAAGAGGAAAGGGTCATCGCTGTTGCGACTGTCGCTGCCACGGCTACCAACCGCGCTCCCTCCCCCCAGGCAGCATGATCGGTACGGATGCTGACATTTTGGACAGCCAGTTGCTAGGAGGAGATAAAGGTCATTGTGGGACTTGTTCCCGGCGTCTTCGGAGTTTACACTTGAGAAGGTGTAGGCGCCAACGGTGATTTCGTTCCCGAGGAGTGGCGACCTCATGAGGTGGGACTATGGACCGCCGTATTGGAGAGTTAGTGTTAGGATTGGGATCAAGGCTAGGACACGGGGTAGGTAACCGCTTAGAATACAGAAAGAGGCCACCCGTAGTAGGGGGGTCCATATCTCCATTTCCGACATGCATCGGTCGCGGACAAAGACGAANNNNAATCCGTGATTATTGGTTAGTTATGGCCAGATCGGCTAGGACGATATGCAGAAAGCAGACGTAACCTTAATTATAACCCTAACTATAATCCCTAATCTTAAATCTGTCACAAAACCAATCGTATTCTTCGTCGACACCTTAACCCGAATATAACATGCCTACTTAAATGAAATAAGTAGGCGCGTGTTGAGCATAAGGGCTAGGGGAGAGCTATATACATCATCCTTACGCATTCGTTTGCATGAATAACCGCGTTTCAGGAATTCATCGATTATAATCTGCATCACCGTTCGTTCTCAGCTGTGGTTGAGTTATGGTAACTGACTGATTTAAAAAAGATTGACCTAAGCTAACTGAAAGCTTGCCCATTTACAATTGCACTGCAGTTCCATCAATTATTTGTAACTATAATGTCCCCTACCACCACAAGTTCTTTTGGGTGCCTGCTCATGGATTTATTCCAGCAAGATCTTAATCAGACTTGTTTGCTCAGTCTTCAGCTTCCAACCGCGGGCCAACCACTCTTCCTGTATGCATACTACCTCCGGTGTGTCGGAGGTTATCCCAAATCCTCCCGACTCCTCCACACAATCGACCTCTGTTTGGCGATTTCGCGTCGGGTAGGCCGTGTGACGGTCGCTAGATCGACAACTGCCTCGGCTGGCATCCCCACGAATTGGCTTCTGCGTCATGGCGCGGTTCGTGGAGCCTTTTACGCCAGTCTCGTGACAATCGCCCGCTTACTGGGCACTTCTCAGGATGAACTCTCAGAAGCTCTTGTCCTTCCAGAGTCCCGTGTGTTAGCTAAGCGTCGCACTCTCGATCAGAGTAGTCGTCAACACAAACGCCTCCCTTTGATCCAACCCGACTACCTCGATGGTTACTAAACCCGACCTCTCAGGCTTTGTAATGGATGATCTAATCGCTATACTTTTTCTACTTAGACAATTGCATGACAATCTTTTGCTCGCATGTATTTGTCGCCTTTTTGCTTTGTGGCTTGATGTTTTTAATTAAAAGTGGTAACTTGTGTATTCTCAGAAGAAATACCTCAGGTTCTAAATATGAATTATCGAATACTTTATTCTCTGACTCCACATGTTTTTTTCTAGCAACGGATATTACTGATGAAAGCCGTGTCTTCGCCCTCCGCTTTTTCCCTCTGGAGACTGATCAGGAAATGCCTGCGTGAACAATTCCCCACCAGGTCGATTCATTCTCGAGTGTGCTCTTATTATTTAGGCTAGATACGAGCGTAACAGAGAAAGGGAGGAAGAGCGCGCTCATATTCTAAAATCCATAAACTTTTCAGTAAAAACCAATGCACAAGGTCCAATCTGGTCGAACATTTCGGACTTTCTTGCCGCTCCGTTGAGCAGTTAACGCGAAAATTTTATTGTCTCCGTGAAGTAGACGTAGTCAGTAGACCTCGCAATTGATTGGTTCGGATAAAGAAAAGAAGAATCCGTGTCTCTGATGACCGATGGATCAGTTTCCTGAATTTTTTATAAAAATAATTTTTTGCAAATGACTGATAGGGAAGAGTGGCGACTCGGCTTCAGAACTTCGCCCTGCTTTCTGCCTGGATATGCGATTGTATGGGAGTTCCCACCAAGCATTTGTTTTCGGTACTCGAGTATCCCCCGGCATTTCTGGTTGCCTTCCAAATCCAACCGCCATTTCTCCTCTCAGATTCATCCATGAATATTTGTCTGCTTTGGTGCGGACTACTGACACTTAGCCAATTGGGATTGGCACGTATCCCATTTTTATACGCGTCATTTAACGATTCGCCCTGCATTTTTCCTTTATTAAGGTTGCGTTCTTACGGCAACTACACGCCTGAACGATAGTTTGGTGGGTAATAACTAAAAAAAATAAACATCGAACTACGAACTTCTGACATTAGTAGGCCGATAACTGTGGGGGGAGGTATAACTTGTCTGCTTCAGACCCGAAATTTCAATGAACCCTTTACCGGAAAATCTGTCTATCTCGAGACCGCGCTAGGTCTCTCTCCATCATTTAGGGCGATTAGTCGCAGCCTCGGGGTCCCAGACAGACAGTTGTCCATCCAGTTGGCAATCTTTGATTGATCTTAACCATCTCCATTTTGACTCTCCGATAGAAGGGCGAAAAGAGGACCAGTCGGCGTAGGCTTTACTTGGGATAAAAGTAGAAAAAACGAGAGGTTGCCGAGACAGACGGCTTCCTACGCGCAAATCCGCGCCGACGCCATCGTGGCGAGTAATGGCCGCGCTAGTATTTCCAAAAATGGACATATTACGGCCTTTGATTTCCTATAACCGGGGAAACTGTCAATAGCTAAGTGTACACCACGCTAGGAATGATGTTCACCGTGTGCATCACCTGCGCATGAGTAAGTTTATAATGATAGTAAACTTCAGTCAGTATAGTTTGAGTAAATGATAGAAGCCCTGAAAACTCCATTTAAACGGGACGGGTGTGAACGCAAATAGTTAAATTGCAAAAACTGTGTGTTTACTTTTAGTGTGCGGAATGCATAAATCCAATAATGGAGCACAAATGCAAAAAAGGCACGACAGTTGTGAAATAACGGCAAAAAATCGTTCATCGCATTCGCACTGTGAAAATTTTCATACAAGCCAAATCCAATGCACACAAAAGGACCTGTTGAAATCTTGTTAGTAGTATATTTATAGTCACTTCAGTAATCCGCTAGATTGGGCATGGGATTTCGGGTTGCCTTTTAACAGGTGATTATCCAGATGCCTCTTGAATACATTCACGATTGTGTGCGGTTTCCCATCAAGCATTTTTCCGGTACTCGAGTGCCCCCCCCCGGCGTTGCTAGTTGCCTTCCTAATTCAACCGCCATTTCTCCTCTCAGATTCATCCATGAATATTTGTCTGCTTTGGGGCGAACTATTAACGCTTAGCTAATTGGAATTGGCACCTATCCCATGTTTTTTCGCGTCATTTAGTGATTCGACCTCCACTTGTCCTTCAGTAAGGTTGCGTTCTCACGGCAACTACTCACCTGAACGATAATTTGTTAGGTAATAACTAGAAAAGAAACATCAAATTAACAACTCCTGACATTAGTAGGCGGACAACCTGTCTGAATCAGACACGAAATTTCAACGAACCCTTTGTACGTGTTTGAATTAGAATCTTTACTGGGAAATCTATCTAGCTCGAAACCGCGCTAGGTCTCTGTCTCTCCATCATTTAGGACGATTAGTCGCAGCCTCGGGGTCTCAGGCAGACAGTTATTCATCCAGTTGGCAATCTTTGATTGAGCTTACCCATCTCCATTTTGACTCTCCGGTAGACTGGGGACAAGAGAACCAGTCGGCGTAGGCTTTACTCGGGATAAAAGTAGGAAAAAACGAGACATTGCCGGGACAGACGGCTTCATACACGCAAATCCAATGCACACAAAGGGAGCTGTTGAAATCGTGTTAGTAGCATATTTATAGTCATTTCAGTAATCCAGTAGATTAGGCATGGGGAGCTGGGGTTGCCTTTTCACAGATGATCATCCAGATGTCTCTTGAACACACTCACGGTAAAGAAATTAACAACATGCGTCGGCAAAGAATTTTATTGGCGAATGACTCTCTGCGAGAAAAAGGAGGGACGTTGACTTGTGTGACAGTTTCTTTTTAAGCTGGTGATCGTGCCGTCTCTGGTGCCATTTCAAAAAGAGCTTTCCAGTCGACATCCAGGTTAAGTCCTCTTAGCAACTGAAACGTTGCTGTGAGGTCACCTCTGTCCTGCCTGCAATGGAGGAGATAGAGGTTCAAGGCCGCCGGACGCTACTCGTACGTAAAATGTCTGAGTTCATGAACAGCCTTTATAGCACTTCGCTGTACATCTTCAAGACTATCTATATCCTCCCGAAGCCACGGCCGCCAAGCCTGTATCGCATATTCCAGGTGTAGCCGCACAAATGCCCCATATACCTTCCCAAAGACGTATGCATTTAAATCAATAAACGTTCTTCGTATTGCGCTCATGACTGACATTGTCCGCACCTGGAATTTAGACCACTGCGTAGTGACGTTTAGATCGTCTTAAATGAATGCACCGAGATCTTTTTGTACATCTATGCTTTTAAGTAGTTGATTGTGCAGAACATAATGTCCTAAGGGTGCATTTGTTTTTCACCTTGCTGATACTATGTGCATTACTACACATTTTTGACGTTGAATTTCATGTACCATTTCCCGCTCCATGAGTGCAAATTCTCTACGCCCGCTTGTAGTATCTTGGCGTCTTTTTCATCCTTTGTCACCCTCCAAAGTGTAAGATCGTCTGCAAAGAGCGCTATGTCCGATTTTACCTCCCGTATTGGATCGTTTATATAGATAATAAATGAAAACGGCCCAAGAACTGATCGTCGTGGGACTCCGCTTTTAACAGGTTCCCATTCTGAGCAGTTGCCACCCCAATGACTTTTTGTCTAAGACCGTTTAGGAAATCTGGAATCCTGGTCAAAATATCGCCTCTTATCCCTACGCATGACAACTTTTAAACGAGGCGTTTACGTGGAACACAAACAAACGCCTTGCTGAAGTCAAAGTGAATGACATCTACTGGACGCCCTTTATCTAAGGCCTTTGACAAATGTTCGAGTGACGTAAGCAGGTTTGTGAGGCAGGACCTCTTTTCGCAGAAGCCATGCTGAGCTGAACTTATGTGACAGCGGAATGTATCGAACGATGTAATTAATTTTTTGACTATCATTTCCATCATTTTGCAGCAAATGCATGCCAGACTCACCGGCCGTTAGTTGGTGGGATATAGCTGTGATCCTCCCTTGTGGATAGGTTCGACATTTGCCAACTTCCATGTGTCAGGAAGTTTGCCAGCTTCGAGCAATTTAAGGAAGATAACACAGAGTGGTTCTGCTAATTCTTCAACTAGTTGACGTAGGAGTTCACCTGGCATCTCATCTGGTCTTGGTGACTTGGGCGGATCCAGCTTATTTAACTCTGCCAAAACCAGCTGCGGTTTAAATACTACTGTGTTACTGAGTGGTTGGTTGACGAGCTGTGACAGAGAGCAGGACTGGAGGGGTGGTTCCGGGGTATAGAACTTTGGGAAAATTCTTGAAGAAGCTCGGTTTTTTGAAAGCCATCGTTATTTTTGTCCTTTAAGGTTGCGAAATGGTCCCGATTTTTCGTACTGCTCCTGATAAATGCATAGAATGCTTTAAGTTTTCGTTGTACCTGTTCCAAGACCTGCAATTTATAAGAAGCACGTACTTCAAGGAGTTTCGTTGTTGTCTAAATTCTTGAAAACAGCCACTTAAGCAGCGTCTACGCACCCTCTCCTCCACATGTCGGACTCCGAGCTAGCTCCTGTGCCGGTCCAGCGTATCTACCGCGTCGTGACCCGTTTTATTGTCATCCTCGTCCTCGTAACTACTAATTCGGTGCATGTCTGTTTTCCCTATTCTTGCTTAAACATAATTAGCAATGGATTAAAGCCAATAAACCGATAAAAATCAATAAAAGCGATAGGCGTTAGGGCAGTCACTTCACGCGTTCCATGCCATCGTCTACGCGTCTAGGGGATGACAACCAATGAGCGACGGAAGTTCAGAAGTTGGACAACCAACGCTGTGTCAGAGGTTGTCATCTCAGAACTTCGCGAATGCGGTACATTGACTCGATATCGTATGCATGCTCTAGGTACCGGCATATATTCAAGGTGTAAACCTCGCGAGACAACATGTATCTTCAACGGACGGCTGGTGGTATTTCTCCAAGTGGTAGGAGGTATGCTGGGTGAGATCCTCGTTGGTTAATACGCGAGTTAATTTAACTGGGTCGTCGAGCATGTAGTTTTCAGTGAGGCTTATAGCCAACTTTCATAGCTTCTTATTTTAAGTTGGTATTGTATTTTAACACCCGTTCATTTATCCTGAGGAAGTTGCCACACATATTTCCTCTTCTTTAATCGTTATGCGAAATGAAAAAAAGTATTAAACATCATTTTTATTATTCTTATTTAAGGGTGTAAAGGTCAGGCATTCGTACAGTTGTGAAATATGAATTATTACCCGCAAATACAACATCGCAGACAGCTCGGAATGTTAATAGTGCACTTCGCCCTAATATTAATACAAAACGGACAGTGAAATCCGTCTGCGAAATTTCGTTCTGTTAGCTTTGATCACACGAATAAGCCATGCAGTCGGCCAGAATCGAAATTGAATAATGACTAACTGAAGATTACCATTGAGTCAGATCCATTTCAAAGTGCACATGAATTATCGTTGATGTTTGATGTTAGCAAACAAACGACATTAACTTAGAAGACTAGTTGGCGAGCATGCGTTTGCTTTCGATATGTGGGCTCCAGGTGAACTGAATACAAAGCAAAAACACCAATTTTTGGAGGCTTGCGTGATTTTGCGTTCTTGGCACAGAAGTGATTCATTCCGGACCGAATTATAACTTGTGATGAGAAGTGAACCCAGTACGTAAATGTTCTGCACCGCGGATGGGTAAGGACGAATTACCAAAACACAATTCAAAGCACAATATTCACCAAAAGAAGCTGATCGTGATTGTTAAGTGATTTGGCGCAGATGTAACCCATTATGATTTAATTAAACCTGGTTCGTCAATCGCGGCAGAAGTATACTGCAACTAGCTGGACAACATGATCCACAAACCTGCTGAAAAGCAGCTCACACTGGTCAACCAATCGATTCCTATTCTACTGCGCGACAACCCTAGACCACACACACCGCATAAATGACGGTGGCAAAACTATAGGAGTCGGAGTTGGAAGTTCTCCATCACCCGCCATACTTGCTAGAGCCTCCTCCCACCGATTGAACCTTTTTCGAAATTTGAATAACTTTTTCATAGGACAAAAATTTAATTCCGATAAGGCCGTAAGACAGACCTTCCAAGATTTAATTGACTCCCGAGTACCAGGTTCTTCCACTACCGTACTGAACAATTTGCCGCTGAAATGACAAATGTGCACGAACCCTACCGGCTTATAGCTCCACTAACCCGCGGTTGTGCTCAAATATCACAAGCACAGAATTTCCATTAACGGAAACATGACTACTGAACCGATACCAGTAGAAAGGTTAAAAACGTTAAACCGAGTAGAGCCGTGTGTCCGAGCCCCACTGTTTCTACAAACTTTTATACTTGATGACCCAATAAGGGGACCTACTGGTATCGGGGACCCGAATACCGGGACAGAAGAAGCGTTAGGTCGCCCCCGGCTGCGTTACGAAATTCAATCGTCCCGTTGTGCGGTGGGCCTTCTTCTCTCGCGTCCCGCCAACACCGAGGCTAGAATGTACAACCTGTTGGTTTGAAAGGCCCCGTGGCTCAATGGCTAGGGCGTTGGGCTTCTAAAAACAGGTCACGAGTTCGGGTCTCGGGGATTTCACACCATGGAGTTGGGTATGACTGGCTGATGGAGGCTAACGAGCCAAAAATTGTCATTCCAGTTTCCGTTGAACAAAGTTATCATGTGTTAACATTTTTTGTTGTGGGGACATTGAAAACTTTTGGGCTTATGGAGGAGCATTTCCGAGAAATCTGGTTTTTTCTTATTTTAAAATGTGCTGTCGAAAGTTATCGTTTGCTTGAGAAAGCTTATTTTGAACCTGCTC